>RCUC01103102.1:0-13048 GCA_003697995.1 Taxidea taxus jeffersonii
GTGTCATGTGGCCTCGGGCAATGTATCCCAGCTTTGTGCCTTGGTTTCCCCCACTGCAAAAGGAGGGTGGCGGCAGCACGTCCCTCGGCCCGCGGGTGCCAGCTCCCGCCCTTGGAGGGGAGCACCAGGGAGAGTGTGGGGGCCGGGCTGCAGGCTGCAGGCACTGACTGCTGCTCTTTCTGCCCCGGCCGCCAGGCTGCTCTGGACTTTGTAGTGGAGGAGGACCTGAAGGCGCATCTCACGTGCTGGTACATCCAGAAGTACGTCAAGGAGAACCCCCTGCCGCAGTACCTGGAGCGCCTCCAGCCATAGCCCCGGCCCCGCGGGGCAGGACCCTCCATGCCGGACCTCTCCTCGCGGCCTTCACCCCGGCCCTCTGTGTGCTCTCAGGAAACCTGCTCCCCACGGGGGATGGACTCAGAGTTATTTTTGTAAGGACGCTCCTTGGTGGCCCTCAGGGGCTGCCGGCCAACGACGGGCAGTGGTCCAGCTACCGCGGTGACAGGGAAGCCGGGCAGCCGAGGTCCCGGCGGACCCCACTCCGCAGACACTGGCTGGCTCCTCACGAGGCCACCCCCGCCTTCCGTGGGCAGGCCAATGGGTCCAGCAGCCAGGACGGGAGGGTGACCAGGGCTGTCCTTGTGGCCAGTCTGGGTCCCGCCTGCTGTTCCCTGCTCTGTGATCGGCAGGGGGGCTGATTTGGGGCCCCCCTGCCACCACCTAGGGCTGTGTCCTTTGTGCAGGCGAGGAGGGGATTCCCTGAGTGGAGAGGAGCAATAAGAAACCTCGCGTGCCAACTTCCCAGGGGCTGCCACAAGCCCCTTCCCTTCCCCCAGCACCTGCGCCCCGGCACTGGGGGGTGGGCCCAGGTGAGGGGCAACCTTCCTTCAGGGGCAAAGCCTGGAATGCGTGGACTGGGCACTCCCGTGGCTTGACCGTGCACACACGAGCACATGTGCGTGCACACATGCACATGCACGGGACACTGTGCAGGTCTATGCATCAGTGGAGGGGCTGGTGGAGGGAGCGCTGGGTGTTCTCTCCTCGGTACCTATTCCCTTAATTCCTTGCCCCCTCGTCTGTCAGCTGTGCAGGAAATCAAGGTCCCCGTGCCCTGTGGCCGCCATCCTTGTTTGCCCTGTCTGCCTGGAGCCAGCCCCAGGCACGACCGGAGCACCAAGCCCCAGGACCCCCCCCTTTCATTGGCCTCTTGGCCCCCCGCGGGTGGGCTTTCTCACAGAGGACCCTTTGGAGCTCAGGTGGGAGGGAGGCACACTGTCCTCACAAAACCGTCCTCACCACCAAGGGGAAGAAACAGTTATGTGGTGGGATTCCCTTTGTGGACATCTGACATAGGAACACCTTTCTCTCTCGTGGCTAGCTTCCGGCACGACATGTCCTGTTGCTTGGCTGGGATCCCAGGGTCCTTCCCAGACAGCTCTCCTGGCCATGGCCTAGGAGGTGCACACCAGCACCCCTCCTTCCACAGGCTTTGTGAGCTGGTGAGGGCTCAGGGTCCTAATCTCCTGCGCCCTCCTTCCAATCCATGCCTGCCTCTCTGTGGGGCTGGAGGGTAACCCTGGAGTCAGAGTCCCTTTGGGGCTGAGACATCGGTTCACAGCACATCCCCAGGGGTACTGTGTCCCCATCCAGGCCTCTGGCTGGGGGTGGGCTTGGGGAGGTGTATATGCTCGGGAGGGACTGGTTGCGCAGTGACCCCTCCCTTTCTCTGACTTTGCGCTCATCTCTTCGCTCCCTGTCTTGGCACCGAGCTCCCCGTGACCTCCGCAGCAGCTCGGTGGCCCCGGCAGACATTTGCACAGAGCCCTTTCCACCCGGTGGCAGGAACAGCTGGATCAGGCTGTACCTGCAGCCCACCCACCACGAGGGGTCCCTGAGCCCTGGAGAGGCAGTATCCTCAGCACCCCCACGGCCTCCTGTGTGCTCACTCCCAGCCCCCTCTGGCCTCTAAGAATTCCCATCCCCGAGGGCCAAAGGCACCTCTCACCTTGCCCACCATGCTCCTCAGTTCTGTTTGCACAGGGCTACAGTGAGGAGCCACAAACGCCCCTGGGCCTCTGCTATGCTTGTAGTTGGCGGCCAGGAAGAACTCTGGGACTCAGTTGCTGAGTCCCCTCCAAAAGACTGCGGATGTCCTATCCCTGGTGCAACTCGAGGAAAGAGTGGGTTGTAGGCCCAAGAGTGGCCCTGGGCCGTCTCCCCCCTGACTCCTAGGGCAGGGGGCTTACGGGGCATCCACACAAGCCTTCCCAAGGCCAAACATAGACTCAGTCATGAAAACTGCCCAGTAGCCGAGAAAACCGGTGCTTTTTCCTTCCGTGGCCTAGAGGATGACACAAACCAGCTCCGGGAGGGCACTTGGCCCCAGGGCGCTCCTGGTCAGGCCACAGAAGAGAGTGCCCCAAAGCAGTAGCACATGGGACCCCAGGGAGGCCCCCAGGGCAAGCAGGGCCAACCAGAGCAGACAGCCAGCTGGCATCGAGAGAGCAGCCCTGTCCCAGTCCTCCATGGGTCCCAGCCAGCACCTGTGTTCTTAGTCACAGGTGACATGCCACACCTGGCCAGCATGCACACAAAACAGTACTTGAACCAGGAGACACGCAGGGTCTTGGGGGACCTGGCTCAGCCCTGGGTTCGGGAACAGCTTGTCCCCAGTTCCTGCAGGAGCCACCTGGAGCCTCCTCACCTCTGGCTGCCTTAAGTCCTGCCGCCCCCACCGCAGCGGCCTGCCTGGCCCCGGTGTTCAGCACAGCCTGCTCTCCAAGGCTGGGGCCCTGGTCTGCAGCAGACACAGACCCTGGGGCCCCCAGCCCACCTCCACCGGCCTGTCCCACCTCCCCCCACCAACCCCGGTGCTACTCCGTGGCGCTCCCACCTCGCCCGCACCCATCCCGGGGGCTCCAGGAGCCCTTCCTCGGCAGGCAGGTCACGTGGGCCGCTTCCACCCGCAGGGGCAGAGGGACGCGTGGGGATGCCACCCAGCCCCCCTGCAAGCAGATTGCCCCACGGGCCCTGCGCTCTCCTGCCATGTCTTGCTTGGGGGCTTTCCTTTTCTTGCCCAGTCAAGCCAGGTGGTAAGTCATGTGCCTTTCCTACTCAGGACCTGTTCCAGGTGGTGTCTGGGCCGAGGCCGGTCTCCACACCTGCCCCCTCTGTTATTTTTCAAACTCTTGAACAGATTGCATGGCATACATTTCAATAAAAGATGTGACCTAGTGCGTGGGCTCCAGGACTGCTTCTAGAAGCTGTGCAGCGGGCTCTTGGGCCTGGGCGGGGCAGGGGCGGGGGCGACACACGACTGTTCTCACCCACCGTCCAGCGCCGACCCCACGGCACTCGGATCATTGGCCCCCCTTTCACTGACGAGGAAAGAAGTTCCGGTTAAGGAGCCATGGGTGTGAGGAAGGAGGGGAGAAGGCAGGCTTGGCAGGCGTGCTCCATTCTTCTGTCCCGGGCCCTGGTGTTCGGCTTCTTATTTAATGGGCAGCAAAGCCCCCACTTTCTGGTGGGGAAGGCAAGGCTCTGACAGACACCCGGGGCCTAGCTGAGGTCTCAGCAAGAACTGAGTGGCGTCGGGATCTGGGGACTTGGCCATCCTTTCCCACATCACAGCTCCCGCCTCCTGAGGCCATGGCCATGCTCTCAGCACAGGCCGACGGAGCAGCCGGACGGCGTTTGCCCGGAAGAGGCTGTGATGTCCTGTCACGTCTCCTCAGCTACTGCTCTTAGACGTGTCCCTCCCCCCCACTGAAGAGCCTTCCCCTGGGGCTTCTAGTTCCGGGAGGGAGGCAGGCTCCCAGGGGGGAAGCCAGGTGCTGCGCTCGAGGGCCACGTGGCCACTTCATGTGTCTGTCCTGCTCCCGGCACCCCCACCCTGTGGCCCAGGGAGGGAGGGATCCCTGATTGGGAATTTTCCTAGTTCCCACTTGGGATTAGGGGACTACCCTGAAGAAGAGGAAGGCCCTTCAGAATCTTGTCTAGCTTGATTGTCATGGCCGTGCCATGAGATCCGAGTTCTTAGGCCTGTTTTACAGATGAGGAAACTGAGGTCCACAATGGGGGAGTCACTAGGCTACAGGCCACAGAGCTGGACAGCAAGAGCACCAGGATCCACACCCGGTCCCTGCCCTCTCTCTAAGATGATGCTGGGCTGGAGGGTCCTAGGTCGTACTATCTACCCTATGTGACAGATGGTCTCCAAGAAAAATACACACATAACTCTTCTGGCAACTTCTCTGCTCATTTGGAAGGTTAGGTGGGTTCTGTCTTGAGCTACAAGATACACAGCTGAGCAGGGGGGCTCCACCTCAGAGAGGATGACTGCGCCTGTGCACCTGGGGCGTGGTGGGGCTTAGGAGGGAGCGTGCAACCACTCATTCGCTCACATTGTTACTTCCTCGGGGCTGGCTTCTCGGATTTGCTCAAGTCCACACAAATGCCGCCTCTACTATTCTCAGGGTCCTGCTCCTTCCAAACCAGGGGCCCAAGCTCCCCATTGGAGTCTGGCGAGGCTGTGGAGGCTCATTTTCCCACCCCCCCAACCCCCGCAGATCGAGCTCCAGGCTCCGTGGTCCCGTCTCATCCCGCAGCTGCCGGACTGTTCCCGGCTGCTGAGGACGCTCTGCAGTCTTGTGCCTGCGCCTGGAGCTGAATCTACAGCTTTGTCTCTGCTGACCCCGCTGCAGCCCCAGCATCCAGCCCACACCGGAGCATTTGTCGCAGTCATCCCTGTCACAGTGACTGGGGACAGCAGCCAGCGGGTCTCCAGGCCCTGCCTTCAGGAGGCACCTCCACCCCTCCCCAAAACTAGCGGAGATGTCAGATAGCAGTTTTCACCTTCTGGGGTCCTCTTTCCCCCACGGGCAGTGAGGTCATGGCTGTGCCCCAGCCCAATCTGGTCACACAAGCCAGCCTGGGTTCCCATGTTCAAGGGATTGTTCCTCGGAGGCCGAGGCTCTGACCAAGAACGACAGCAATCCGTGTAGAGTCAGGGGAACAGAGACCGCCTCAGTTGCGGCAAATCAAGGGGATTTGGTGTGGAGGCCTGGCTACCACACTGCTGGAAGGAAGTGCTGGAAGTGTGAGATGATGACCCAGATGTGAGTACCTGTGGGAGGCTGCGGGGCCATGAGCTGGGGCACGAGGTGTCCCTGAAAGCCGTGATCGCTGGCCCACTGCTAGGACTCGCTACCTGAACCAAATCTCAGAGTGGGTGCCTACCCATGCCTGCTGCCACCGCTGCCAAAAACACCCCAGATCCAGAAACTCGCCTTCACCATCCTCTAGGCTCATGCCAGTGCTCCCTTGGGCAGAAGTGAACAGGCTGCCCGCTGCCGCGGGCTCTGGGAGGTGTGGGTGCAGGTGCGATCCAGGGGAGGAAGGGATGTGGACACCTTCGGACGAATAGCCAGGATGGAATATTCTTGCCAGCGAGGGGCAGGGCATCGGATATCATGGCAATCCATCTATGCCAATGGCAGAAGCCGGTGTGATGGAGAATGACAGCTCCCAGTGCCCGGCTGATGTGTCACGAGCTTGTTGTAGGTGACCGGGCCTTTGCAGGCTGTGGATCAGGGGTTTGGGTGGGAGATCTATGAGTTAGATCCAGCAATCCTCTGAATTTGGGAGAGGGTGGAACACATGAGGTCAGGGGAGGATCCTTCAAGAGGCTTCTTTCTGGGGCGCCTGCGTGGCTCAGTGGGTTAAGCCTCTGCCTTCAGCTCAGGTCATGATCTCAGGATCCTGGGATCGAGCCCCGCATCGGGCTCTCTGCTTAGCAGGGAGCCTGCTTCCTCCTCTCTCTGCCTGCCTCTCTGCCTACTTGTGATCTCTGTCTGTCAAATAAATAAACAAAATCTTAAAAAAAAAAAAAAAGGAGGCTTCTAAGAGCACTTCATGATGAAGTCACAGGTCAGATGAAGAAAGACGCTGAGACCAGACAGGAATACACCTCTGCATGGTCATTCTGGAATCTAGAATAAGGAGAGTCAGAGAAAAAAGAATTTATGGGTGTTTTATCTGTTAAGACAAAAAGGTCAACTAAAGGGATGAACTAGGTCAGAGAATCACATTCCTTCATTCCTAGCTCCCAAGCCAAATTTGCCTGTGAAGGGAGAGCCTTCTTCCTTTTACATGTGGAGACCCTGTGTTCAGGAGGCCAATCCCATTCCCACGTGGAGTGCCCACTGTGTATCCAGTGAGGATATGAGGGTGAGCAAGGCAGAGGGAGTCCCTCTTCAGGGGACCCAGCAGGGCAGGGCAGGAATGGAAAGCACACACCCAGGAAGAAGACTGTGACAGGGCTGCTGGCGTTCACAGGCAAGTCACCTACTCCAGTGCAGAGTGCCCTGGAAGGTTCTCTTGCAGAAGGAATATCTAAGTGGAAAGCTAAAGACAGGTGGGCATTGTGAAGGGGTCAGCTTACAGGCCCCATAGGAGGTGGCCCCCACAGTCTCTGACCTCACCTTCCACCACACTGCCGCCACACAGGCCTCCCTGCTGTTCCTCAGACCTGCAAAGTCACTCCCACCTCGGGGGCCTTTGCACAGGCAGCTCCATCTGCATAGAATGCTCTTCTCCCAGCCATCCTTGTGTCTCTCTACCTGGCCTCCTTCAGGTCTGTGCCCAGCTGTCACCTCCTCAGGGAGGCCTCCTTTCCAGAGCCTGCCCTGCCTTTAAGTTGCGACCCACCCCTCCTGATTCCCTTACTCTGCTCTAGTTTTTCCAATCATTGCTTTCTTCTTACATTATATATAACTGGTTTATTTTAGCTTGTTTATTATTTGTTGTCTGCGTCGCACTCCTAGGATACAAGCCCCATGAGGACAGTTTGTTTATGTTCCATTTTGCTCATTTTGATATCCCCAGACCAGAGCGGTGCCTAACACAGATTTCATGCTCAGCAGTGTTTCTTGGATGGATGGACGGACCAACAGACCAACGGACAGATAGATGAATGGATGGAGCAATAAAGGGAACGAAAGCTCTGGGTAGACTAACGGCACGGGCAAAGGCCCAGCAGTGAGGTAGCTGCCGGCATCTTTTGAGGTTGCCCATGTCTGGAAGTGAAAGAGGCAGGAAATGAGCCTGGGGAGGAGCGTGGAGCCGGGTGGAGGACAGCCCGGAGGCGTGGCAGAGTTTGCTCACAACGTGGGGACACGCAGCTGCTCCTACCAGCCTCCCCGAAGCTGACGTGCTTCGGGTCTGAGTTCCAGCCAGCAGACTGTGTGTGGAAGTGCGGGGGGCTCCTTCCAGGCTCCGTCTCCCCCATTCCACCGCTGCTGCTGGCGACGGCAAGGCTGTGCTGCTGCTGAATCTACTGGGAAAGAACGCAGGTCCCCGGGCTGCTGCATGGGCACAAGCCCCCTGCCAAGAGCGAGCTCTCCTTTTGGCTTGCTCCATGACTGAGAAATACGTCTCTGCAGCGTTTTCAGCATCCAGCCTTTGGGCGTGGGTTACACCAGACAGGATGCTAATTCCACCTGGAGTCGGGGGCTTCCGTTACTGAACAGAGGACACGGCGAGTGCGGGCTTAGCAGTCAGGCGCGGGGCCACGGACACAGACTCTGCAGAGCGGAAAGGTGGAGACTCGAGTTGCGCAGGGGCCAAATGTCCGGTACCCCCAACCCTGCCAGGCCCTGGAGGCCAGAGCCCACCACTGCCCAGCCTGGAGCTTTCGGGGGCACTGAGGCAAACGAAGCCCACAGTGTGTGGCAGCGGTTCCTTCAGTCTGCAACGAGGCTGAGGAGCAGGTGCATGCGAGACGACCGTCTGCCCACGGAAGGCAGGTGGGTGAAAGACCTGGACGCCCGTGGGATTGGACAAGGTCACTGCTCCGGTCGTGAACAGCAGGGACTCGACCTGACCGCACCCGAGGCAGCAGCGGCCCATCGCAGCTTCATCGCTTCTGTAGACAAAGCTTTGGCCACTTGCAAGATCGGGGGCAGTGTCCCCTGGGCCCGCCAGCTCAGGGTCTGAGCTGCTCCAGAGGTTCAGCTTCGGTAAACTGAGGCAGAGACAGACCCTGTGATTAGAAAGCAATGAAATGGAGCTTCTTGAAAGCTCCATTAGGACAGAGTGATGGGCACAGTGCTCCAGAACTTCTCGAGAGGAGACCTCCCTCGGTTTTGGAGGGAACCATACTGCCAATGAAGAAGGGGCCCTCGGCTTGGCCCCTGAGGCCACGCCCATGTGGGCAGGTGGCAGAGAACGTGCAGACCCCTCCTCGGAGGCGGCCACGGAGAAAACAGGGTGGGGATGGTCCTTCCAGAGAACGGAGTCGGGCCCGAGCCAGGGAGGGGAACCCCGTGACACCTGCCCCTCAAGATCCCGTTGTCGCTGGCGTAGTGCTGCCATGAGGCGGGCTGTCTCTTGTCCTCCCTGTTTCAGATTGGAGCTTCACCTGCGGTGATCCTGTCCCCATCCCACCATCTCATTCTGGTTCGGAATGGGCAGTAACTTGGATTTTACTACTAGATCACAAGCTGCTGGAGAACATGCTACCTCTCTAAGAGACAGGAGGCCTCAAACCGAAACGGGGTGTGGTGGTCCCTCCGGCAGAGGGTGCCAGTGAAGAAAGGGGAGCACTACAATTGGGTGGCCAGAGGACAGATTGTCACAGGGACTCGGTAAGTCACCAAAACTCCATGTCCTGCTCTTCCTGGACAGACAGATGGCATCTCCCAGCCTCCCTAGTCGTTAATCGGCAGCAGAAGTGAACAGAGGCTTTCTGAAAGTGGTGCCTCCCCTCCTCCCATCTCTCTGTCCCCTTCAGGAAGTGGTGGCCTCCTGGAGAGGGAGAGCCCAGCACTGCGTCTGATCTCTGAAGCATTGTTCAGTCTATTTGTTAGACTAACAATAACTTAACAAACACATAGGATTGGTCAGGCATCTCAATCGTTGCTGAGTCTTCTGGGGACTCACTGAAGGCTTGTAAGCAGGGAAGTTCCAAGTTCATATTTGTTTTAAAGGAATTATGGCCACTAGAGTGTGGAGAGAGGGTTGCAAGGTGAAGGCTGGGGGTAGGAAGGCAGCTTAGGAAGTCAGGGCAGATCCCCAGTGTCCTGGACCACAACAGGGGAGTAAGATAGAGAAATGGGTTAGGTTTGACGTGTCCCTGAGTCCACAGCTGACAAGTGGCAGGGTCAGGACACAACCCGGAGTCTGTCTGGGTGGAAGATGTCCCTATGAGTTGAGGAGTGCATATGTGTGTGTCTGTGTGTGTGTGTAAACATGGCCCCCAGATACCATCTCCACTACAGCCAGCCCAGGCCAGGGCCCCACATCCTTCCCTCATCTGAACTTCTGGTCTCCCAACCAATCTCTTATACCCTGTGGGCTGCTCGCCACACAGTAGCCAGGAAAATCTGCCTAAAACCTCGGTCAGACTATGTCCAGTGCCCTCCCACTGAACTGAGGGTATAATCCAAGGGACCTGAAGCAGCACCTGTGTCATCACACTTCACCAGCACTGACCTTGTTTCTGTTCTCCCAATCTAATCCTTCGAGCTTGTTCCTGCCTCAGGGCCTTTGCACTTCTGTTCCCTCTTCCTGAAGTTGTCTTCCTCCAAATATTACCATAATTTCACCTTCCTTGTTGTTTAGATCTGTTTTAATTAGACACGTGCTCAGCTGCTAGGAAAACCCAACTCACAGTGGCATTTCCTTTATTCTACGTATTACGAAGTCTAGAGGATGAAGGCCCAGGGCTGGTGCTGCGGTGCTATGTCTCTGAAGGCCCAGGCTCTTTTCATCCTCCTCTCCATCTCCTTAGTATGTTGGCTTTCCCCCTCCTGCTATTGCTTCATGGTCACAAAATGGCTCCTGTACCCCCAGGTATCACAGCCATAGTCCAGGCAAGAGGAAAAGTGAATGCTGCCTTTCCTGACCTTCCCGTCTAATTGCCTCCCCAGGCGCTCTTTACCTCACTACCCCATCTTATTCTGATCCTCTATGACTCCTTGGACTTTTCTTACTTGTTTCCTTGCTGGTTGATCCACTCTTGCCCCTGAAACAGAAGCCCAAAAAGCAGGACTACACCCCTCATGTTCATTGCTCGTCCCTGGCTATGGCCCAGTGTCAGAAACATAGGGATATTTGTTAAATGAATGAACAATGGAGTCCCCTAGCTAGCTTGGAGTCGGGACTTCAAATCAGACTGCTCACCTCATGGGCCTGGACATTTCACAGAGAGTCCTTGGGACCCCGAGTGTGAGGAATCCAGGAAGTCGGGGGAGCTGCCCCATCCGTGTGCAGGTTGTGGGCCTATGAACAAGGAGCCTGTGTTTGCTGACCTGGATGCAGAGAGAGGTCCTGCGATTGAGCCCCACATCGGGCTCCCTGCTCGGCAGGGAGCCTGCTTCTCCCTCTGCCTGCCACTCCCCCTGTTTCTGCTCACTCTGAGAGATAAATAAATAAAATCTTTACAAAGTAATGTGAGTAGGGTAAAATGAGGTCAGATGGGAGGGCCCTGATCCAGTCTGACTGCTGAGTTCATAAGAAGAGGAAATCTGGACACACAAGGAGACCCTGGGGGTGTGTGTGTGTGCACGGGGACATACGTGAGGACACCCCGAGAACGTGGCTGCTACAAGCCGAGGAGAGAGGCCTCAGGAGGAACCAGCCCTGGTTTCTTCGTCTCCAACTTCTAGGTCCCAGAGGCATGAAAATAAAAATGTGTGTGGTATCAGCCCCTCAGTCTGTAGCACTTTGTGTGTGACGGCAGATGCGCGCCCCACTGGCCCTAAGGTCCCCCAGGCCCTGTTCGTGGGATCGGCCTCTGAGTAGATGTCTCACCTACTTGACGCTCCCGAGGGAGGCACCTGCTCCAACGCAAACTATAAAAAGGCACTTTTATCATCAAACCGTCCTGACCCAGTTTGGGCAGGAGCTCCTCGTATTAAAACCGGAACTCCCGTGTCACCCTCCGGGCCCCTGGCTCTGTGTGGCCCAGCCCTGACTTAGGAGCTGGCCAGGCGGGCTAACGGAAGGCAGCGGCCTCGTCCATGTCCTCCTGTGTCACCAGGATTTCCCACCCCCCGGGCAAAGAGCAGGGTTTGGTGGCACATGACCGAGTCACATACCTCCTCCGAAGCTCCACGACTGCTGAGCGGCCTGTCATTGCCACGGCCGCCAGTCTCTAGCAAGGAGTACACGGAGATCAGTCGGGGCAATCTGTGCCCTTCCCACACTCATGCTGTGAAACTGGGCCAATTGCTTTATCTTCACACAGGCATGAGCTTGGGGTTCCCCGGGAGCGTGGTTTGTGCACACACCGGGGCCTTCTCCGTGTCTGAGGTGGGGTGCTGCCAGGGGGGAGGATTGAGGCTCCCCAGGAACATCCTGGAAGGACACCTGGCTGCTTGCGGCTGGTCTCACGACTGGGCTCGGGCGCCCCGGAACACCAGGAGGCCAGCCTTGTCCCACCGACTGGAACGCACTTGCCAACACAGGATTTTAGGAAGCGCTTGTTTCAGGCGTCTACGCCTGTGGAACAAGCCACCTCCAAACACGGTGGCGGAAAACAAGGCCCATTTCTGGCTGCTCACGGAGTCCATGGGTCAGGAGTCTAGACGGGGCCCAGCAGGAAGGGCTTATCTCTCACTCCCGATGTGTGCGGCCTCAGTGGGGATGTCGAGAAGACTGTGCTGGTGAAGCTGTGGGAAAACAGCCCCTGGTGGCGGTGGGAGTGGAGGACGCTTGGGTGACAGTTGTCAACACGGCAAGTGCCCACGCCCTCTGACCCCGCAAGTTGTCTTCGGGAAATTGTCCCACAGGAAGGTGTGCACACGGGCACCAGGAAGTCGTGCAAGCACACGGATTGCAGCCCTCTTCGAAACACTGAAAGACTTCTGGGAGGCTGCCTAAGAAAAGCGGGGCAGAGCTGACCACGGCATGCGGCGTCCTGTGGAATCCCGGGCGTGCCCAGAGTGACCCCCCAGGCTACGCTGAAGGGACACCGACAAGCCACACAGCCCGTGTCCGGTACGCACCGTGGGGGTGAAAGGACACAGCTGTTAGCAGATGGAGACATTTGCCCATGTCTGGGTCAGCCGCAAAAGACACAGCAGAAAGGCACAAGCGATAGTTCTGGAAGGTGTTAAGGACGAAGTAATGGGAAGACCGGGATGCGAGAAACTCACCGTCCCTGCATATTGTTTTGTAATTTGAACATGATGCCACGTGAATATATTATCCATTCCAAATCCAAGTTTTATTTTTAAGATGCTCACTTTTGATGCTTTTAGTCGTAAGTCCAAACCTTCCTGTGAAAACACGCAAAGAGGTCTCTGTTTGCCTCCCGGATGCCTACGAGGTGCTGCGAGGGCTCTGAGCTGGCCGAAGTTGCTGAATGCACACTCGTCGCTCCTCCCCTCAGGGGCCGCGCCGCAGCCGTGTGTCAGCTCTGTCTGCTCTTTCCACCCGGCGCGTGCCTCTTTAGACTCTTCCTTGCAGCCGGGACTGGAAGCCTGCAAAGCACACTGCAAAGCACGGGCGTAGGCACGGTGGGTGTCCTGGAGACAGGAAGGAGGGAGGAGCCATCCCAGGCCAGGGGACTATGGCATCTCAGGTCGCAGTGGTGACAGCAGTGGTGACAGCAGACACCCCCAGGGGTGTGGTGCTCAGCTCCTGCTCCAGCAAGTGGGAATCGTGGTTCTGGAAAATACTAGTTTTTCTTTTGCTCCCCCAGTCTTAGGGGTCACAGCTGTTCCCTCTGGTTACGAGTCTGTGGGCGTCCTTATTGTCCCCTTGCCTCTCCTGTCCTCCCAACACCTCTGTCAACAATGCTCTGTAGTAAACTCCTTCTGTTTGAAATACCTACGGGGGCTTTTCCCCTAACACTGACTAACGCACAGAGAAACTTGCCCCTTTTTACAGATGAGAGAATTGAAACTCAGAGCGAGGAAGTGACTTAACCAAAGGCAAACCCACCACCTCTCCTCCCTCACCATGCTCTAGTCACCCCAGTCCCATTTCTGGAACACCTCGAGCTCACTCACTCTCCAGAGCCTTTACAGGGATTCTCTCC
>RCUC01103103.1:0-24697 GCA_003697995.1 Taxidea taxus jeffersonii
GGGGGGGGGAAGCAGGCTCGCTGCTGAGCAGAGAGCCCGATGTGGGGCTTGATCCCAGGCGCCCCATGGTTTGCTTTTTAGAAAGATCATTCTAGCAGGGTGCCTGGCTGACTCAGTCAGAGGAATGTGCAACTCTTGATCTCAGGGTTGTGGGTTTGAGCCCCACATTGGGTGTAGAGCATACTTAAATAAACAAACTAGAAAAAAAAATGAGAAAGATTACTCTAGCAACAGAATGAAGAATGGAGAAGAGTAAAGCTGAAGTTCTCAAAACCATCTAGGAAAGTGCTGTGGTAATCTGGAAACGGGTTGGGGAGCTGCAGTGGGCATGAAGCGGGGGCATTGGTAGAAGTTACTCCAAGAGAAGATAGCATTGGGAGAACTTAGTAATGTCAAAGACAAAAAGCACCAAACAATTGAAATGATTTTATTCAGGCTATTGCAATAGAGAGCATGTTTATTAATGAAGAATGTCTTAGAAAAGTTAAAGGGCCTGAGGTTTTATAGAGGCAGGAAAACAAAGATGCATGAATCTTATTGGGGTTGTCAGGAAGGGTAGAGATGGGTCTTTTCATGGATATATGAGAACAGAGTGGTTCTTTAGAGTCAGCTGTTTTGCCAGAACACAAAAGGTAATGGGATTTTGGAAGACAGAAAAATGGGACATTTTTGTCCCATTGGAAGACAGAAAAATTTCTTAACTGGCCTGTTTTCTAGAAACATAGGGTTCAGGTAAACTCACCACTGTCAGTAATTAATTGGATATAAGACAGGAGAGTCAGGGAAGAGTCTGGGAAGACTGCCAGGTTTCAGATTGTAGAATACACGAGAGCGGAAAACCTTTGCTTCTAACCCCTTATGTTCAGTGCCCAGGTCCTGTGAATTAAATTGGCAAAAGACAGATTAGCAGGAGAAAAGATCTATTTGTATGCATCTGGTCACTTCACAGGAAAAAAGTGAAAACCCCAAGAATCAGTTAGGCCTGGGGGTTTATATTACTATTTTTACAAAGGGTGATGCTGTTGTGGAAGAAATTACAAAACAAAGGAAAAGGGATTTGGGTTTCTAGAGGCAATGACATTGCATGAAGGTAAATAAATAGAGGAGGAAAGGAATAGAAGATTGAGGTTATTTTAGTAAGGTTTACTTGTGCAGATGCAAATTAATGTTGACTAGGCACCTAGGTGGCTCATTTGGTTAAATGTCAGCCTTGGGCTCCTGTCATGATCCTGGGGTCCTGGGATTGAGTCCCGCATCAGGCTCGCTGCTCAACGGAGAGTCTACTTCTCCCTCTCTTTCTGCTCCCTCTCTCTCTCCATCTCACTCACTCACTCTCTCAAATCAATAAATAAAACCTTAAAAAAAAATTGATGCTGACTTTCCATCTCCTGTGACAAAGGTTGTTCTCTTCCTGGTATGGGAGAGGGGAGCGGAGACACTCTCACAAAAGGAAATTAATGCCCTGTTTTCAGGCAGAAATGGGGAAGGAGGGAAGCAGAGAGTTCTTCCTGTATCTGCTTCCTGATATCCCTTTGGTCTCCCCACCTTACACTTATTTCTCTAGGAACACCAAACTACACTTAGTTTCCCATTTCTAATATGTTCTCTGATAATTTTGAAACATGCTTTTTATGCTGTTTGCAAAGCCTCTCCATCTCCACCTCCATCTTGCCGGGAGGACTTTCATTGGTCCTGTAAGCTATGGCCTTCAAGGTGTGTTTTCTACTCTAGTAAGTCTTCCGCAAGAACTCCTCTCCATTCCTATAGCACTTTGTGCTTCCTACTGAGGTCTTACCAAACTGGGCTCACATTTTCTGTTAGTAACCCCATATTCTGGGTTGCCTGGGTGGCTCAGTTATTAAGCATCTGCCTTTGGCTTAGGTCATGATCCCAGGGTCCTGGGATCGAGCCCCACATCAGGCTCCTTGTTCAGAGGGAAGCCTGCTTTTCCCCTTCTCACTCCCCCTGCTCGTGTTCCCTCTCTCTGTCAAATAAATAAATAAAAATCTTAGGAAAAAAAAAGAACCCTGGAGGAACAGCATCCTTTTGCAATCATGCAGATGAGAGCCATATGCTGAAGATGAGAGAGCAGAAAGATAAAATGGGTGTTTGATGACATCACAGATCTGTCCTGTTCTTGGACATTTTGGATAGGTAATGAAAATAATAAATGGTTTATTTCTTTTTAACTTTTTAAAAGAGATTTTATTATTTGATAGAGAGAGCAGGGGAGGGGCA
The DNA here is from genome assembly GCA_003697995.1 of Taxidea taxus jeffersonii. NCBI lineage: Eukaryota > Metazoa > Chordata > Mammalia > Carnivora > Mustelidae > Taxidea > Taxidea taxus. The sequence goes on from RCUC01103103.1 coordinate 2,239, forward strand.
GAGAGAGAGAGGGAAATAAGCAGACTCCTTGCTGAGTGCAGGACTTGATGCAGAGCTAAATCCCAGGACCCTGAGATCAAGACCTGAGCTTAAGTCAAATGCTCAATTGACTGAGCCACCCAAATGCCCCTAAACTTTTTACTGAAGTATAATAAACATTGAAAGTATGCATATTATAAATATGTATTTCAATGAATTTTCACAGATTAAAAACACCCATGTAACTAGCATCTAGAATGTTACCAGCATCCTTGAAGCCCACTCTCCAATTCTGGTCACCAACCCCCAGGGTAACCACAACATTAACTTTTTTTTTTTTAATTTCTTTTCAGTGTAACAGAATTCATTGTTTATGCACCACACCCAGTGCTCCATGCAGTACGTGCCTTCCATAATACCCACCACCAGGCTCACCCAACCTCCCACCCCCCGCCCCTTCAAAACCCTCAGATTGTTTTTCAGAGTCCATAGTCTGTCATGGTTCATCTCCCCCTCCAATTTCCCTCAGCAACATTAACTTCTAAGAGCATAGATTATATTTGCCTGTGCTCTTTACATATAAAAACAAGAATGTGAGATGCTTGCCTGGCTTGGTCAGTGGAACATGTGACTCTTGATCTCAGGGTCATAAGTTCGAACCCCATGTTGGGCATAGAGTTGACTGTTAAAAAAAATTGTAAGAATATGTATGGTTGCTCCTGGCTTATTTCCCTCAACATGTTTATAGATATTCTTTTTTTTTTTCTTAAAGATTTTATTTATTTATTTGACAGAGAGAGATCACAAGCAGGCAGAGAGGCAGGCAGAGAGAGAGGGGGAGGCAGGCTCCCCGATGAGCAGAGAGCCTGATGTAGGGCTCAATCCCAGGACCACAACCCAAGCTGAAGGCAGAGGCTTTAACCCACTGAGCCACCCAGGTGCACCTGTTTATAGATATTCTTGATATTCTTTTGAATAGTTACAGATCATTCATGCTCATCGCTACATAGTATTCCATTATATGAGTGTACCTCAATTTATCTATTCTGCAGTTGCTGGGAAATTAGGTAGTTTCAAGTTTCTACTACTTTGAATGGTATTGCTATAAATATTCTAATACAGGTCTTTTGGTGAACATATTGTATGCATTTATATTGGATGTATACCTAGGAGTGTATAGGGTCATAGGGTATACATATGTTTTACTTTGGTAAACTATTTTCCAGAGTGTTTGAACCAATTTACTCTCTCAACAGCAATGTACAAAAATTTTGGTTGTTTTATATTTTTGCCAACACTTTAGTATTTCCTGACTTGTTTATTTTAGCCATTATGGTAGGTATATACTGTCATTGCATTGTTTTTGTATTTTCCTGATAACTAATAAAGTTGAGCACTTTGAAAGAAGTTTCTTGGCCATTTGGATATTCTCTTTTTTAAAAAACAGGTTTATTTTCTTAAAAGATTTTGTTTGTTTTAGAGAGAGAGGGCATGCACCTGCTAACAGGGGAGGAACAGAGAGAGAAAGGGACAGGCAGACTCCACGCCAAGTACAGAGCCCAATGCAGGGCTCGATTTCATGACCCTGAGATCATGACCTGAGCCAAAAATCAAGAGTCGAACACTTAACTGACTGAGCCACCTAGGTACCCCTAAAAGACATCTTTAGAGAGAAATAATTCACATACCATACAATTCACTCATTTGAAGTATCCAATCCAATGGTTTTTAGTATATTTACAGATATATACAACCATCACCACAGTCAACTTTAGAATATTTCCTTCATCTCAAAAGAAACCACATACCCTTTAGCTATCATCCTTGACCTCCTTGCCCAGCCCTAAGTAACCACTAATCTACTGTCTATATCTGCAAATTTTTGTATTATAGACTTTCATATGAATGTAATCCTAAATATGTGAACTTTTTTTTTGGAGAGAGAGAGGTGGGGGAAGGGCAAAGGGTGAGGGAGAGAGAGAATCTTAAGCAGGCTCCAAGCTCAATGTGGAGCCTGATGCAGCTTGATCTCAGGACTCTGAGATCATGACCTGAGCCAAAATCAAGAGTCAGACACTTAACTGACCGAGCCATCCAGATGCCCTAAGTGTGAACTTCTGTGACTGGCTTCTTTGATTTAGCATAATGTTTTCAGGGTTTATCCATGTTGTAGTATGAATCAACACTTTATTCATTTTTATGATCAGATAATACTTCTATGACCTGGTAATATGGTCAGATATTATCTGTGGCTCTACCACATTTTGTTCATCCATTTGTCCATTGATGGATATTTAGGTTGTTTCTACCTTTTTGCTATGATGAATACTGCTACTATAAACACTCATTTACAGGTTATTGAGCACATATATGTCTTCAGTTCTTTTGGATGTATACCCAGGAGGGAATTACCGGGTCATATGTTAACTCTATATTGAATTATTTGAATAATTGATAGAGTCTTTTCCAAAGTGGCTACACTTTTATATTCCCACCAGCAGCGTATGTGTGTTCTGCCTTCTCCACATCCTCCTTAATAATCATTGTTAAGGGGTGCCTGGGTGGCTCAGTGGGTTAAAGCCGCTGCCTTCGGCTCAGGTCATGATCCCGGGGTTGTGGGATCGAGCCCCACATCGGGCTCTCCGCTCTGCAGACAGCCTGCTTCCTCCTCTCTCTCTGCCTGCCTCTCTGCCTACTTGTGATCTCTGTCTGTCAAATAAATAAATAAAATCTTTAAAAAAAATCGTTGTTAATTTGACTTTCTGATTCTAGCCTTTGTATTTGGATATCCTTTTTTACAAAGTATCTGTTCAAGCCTTTTATCTATTTTTCTATATTTGAAATTCTTTATATATTTGAAGTAAGAGGACTTTGTTAGATATATGTATTGCAAATGTCTTCTTTCAGTCAATGGGTTGCCTTCTTACTCTTTCAACAGTCTTTTGGTGAACAAAAGTTCTTAATTTTAATACAGTTCAGGTGAGTGCTTTTATATTTTATTTAAGAAATATTTGGAAAAAAAGAAATCTTTGTGTGTGCTAGGGTCACAAAAATGTTTTCCTTATGTCTTCACTTAAAAGCATTTTTGCTTTAACTTTCACATTTTTTAAAAGATTTTATTATTTTTTTAAAGTAATCTCTGCACTGAACATGGGACAGCCCTGAGATCAAGAGTCACATATTCAAACCACTGAACCAACCAGGTGTCTCCCAACTTTCACATTTGATATATAATCCACTTGGAATTAATTTTTGCAAATGGTGTGAAGTAGGGGACAAAATACATTGTTTCCCTCTATGGATACTCGATTGACTCAGCATCATTTATTGAAACACCATCTTTTCCTTACTACATTGCAGTGTGTTATTTTATTATAGACAAGGTAACCATACATATGAGAATTTACTTCTGGATTCTTTTTTCATTGTTTAGTTTGCTTATTCTCACAACAATATCACACACACACACACATACACACACAATAGCTTTATAATGGTAGTATAGTTTTCTAGTTTTGTGATTCTTCTTCAAGATAGCCTTGGCTAGGGGCACCTGGGTGGCTCAATGGGTTAAAGCCTCTGCCTTTGGCTTAGGTCATGATCCTGGAGTCCTGGGATGGAGCTCGAGCCTTCATTGGGCTCTCTGCTCAGCAGGGAGCCTGCTTCCCTTCCTCTCTCTCTGCCTGCCTCTCTGCCTACTTGTGATCTCTGTCAAATAAATAAAATCTTAAAAAAAAAAAAAAGATAGCCTTGGCTATTCCTTGGCCTTTGAATTTCCATATGAATTTAAATCAGTTTGTTAATTTCCTCAAAACACCTGCTGGGAACTTGGAAGGATTGTTTTGAAGCTATAGATTTGCAGATTACTGACATCTTTATAGTATAATCTTTCAATTTATAAATATGCTTTACCCATCGATTTAAGGGTCATTCTTAATTTCTCTCATCAATGTTTTATAGTTTTCAATGTAGTGGTGTTGTGCATCTTATGTTAGATTTATTCCTAAGTATTTGATAGTTTTTTTATAGTATTGTAAATGATAACAGTCTTTTTTTTTTTTTTTAAGATTTATTTATTTATTTATTTGACAGAGAGAGAGATCACAAGTAGGCAGAGAGGCAGGCAGAGAGATAGAGGGAAGCAGGTTCCCTGCTGAGCAGAGAGCCCAATGAAGGCTCCATCTCAGGACCCTGAGACCATGACCTGAGCTGAAGGCAGAGGCTTAGCCCATTGAGCCACCCAGGTGCCCCTGATAGTAGTCTTTAAATTTAATTTCCTGTTTGTTTTATATCTGGCCTTGAATCCAGTGATCTTTCTAAATATATTTTTTTAAGATTATTTATTTATTTGACAGAGAGAGTGTCAGCAGGAGAGAACACAAGCAGGGGAAGTGGGAGAGGGAGTAGCAGGCTTCCTGCTTGGCAGGGTACCTGATGCCTGGCTTGATCCAAGGACCCTGGTATCATGACCTGAGCCGAAGGCAGACGCTTAACGACTGAGCCACCCAGGGGCCCCTAAATCTACTTATTGTCTTGATTTTTCCTTAGAATCTTTTAGATTATTTAGATACAAAACCTTGTAATCTAGGGACACCTGGGTGGCTCAGTTGGTTAAGCGGCTGCCTTCGGCTCAGGTCATGATCCCAGCGTCCTGGGATTGAGTCCCACATCGGGCTCCTTGCTTGGCAGGGAGCCTGCTTCTCCCTCTGCCTCTGCCTACCACTCTGTCTGCCTGAGCTCTCTCTCTCTCTCTAATAAATAAATAAATAAAAATCTTAAAAAAATAAAATAAAATACATTTCTAAAAACAAAAACAAAACAAAACAAAAAAAACCCTTGTAATCTATATGACAGTGTAGCAGATTCTGGCACACGACCCACATCTATTCCATTTCAGCTCAGAAGCATTTATTTGCTCCAGGTACTGGGAGTGTTAACAGCTGACAACTTGCAGTGGTGTTCCTTCTAGATTATTGCCCTCAGCTATTATCCATTTCCCTGGGACAGCCCATAATCAATAACGGGCCAGTGTGGGGGATAAAGATTCTACCTTCTTGCCTCAATTCAGGAACAGTCTGCACAATCATCTCAGCTCCAGAGCTCCTCATGAGATTCACTGAAGGAATGAATTGTAGCCAGCTTCTCCCTTCATCAACAACAGGCATTGGTTTTGAGATCATTCCTTAATAAATTTCCTGCATGCAAACCTACATCTCAAAGTCTGCTTCCTAGATGATCTGATTTGAAACAGTGGTATCAGAATAGGTCCAAGAAAAAGACTCTAAATGGTGCTTTTGTTGCTGGATCGTCAACTGACCAGCTGCAGAAGAGGATCTCATCACTGCAGGCAGGTGGAGCAGTCACTGCCCCTGGTGACACCCCTGGCATCGCTGGCATCACGGTTGTTAAAATTTTCATGTGCACTGAAGTAAAATGGCATATCTGTAGAAAGAAATGCAGGTGGCAGGGTGCCTGGGTGGCTTAGTCGGTTAAGCATCTGCCTTTGGCTCAGGTTATGTATGATCTGGGGGTTCCTAGGATCAAGCCCCACAGTGGGCTCCTTCTCAGCGGGGACCCTTCTTCTCCCTCTGCCTGCCACTCCCCCTGCCTGTGCTCTCTCTGTTCCCCTGTCCTCCAATGAATAAAGTCTTTAAAAAGAAATAAAAAGTTGTACACTTTAAATATGTGTGATTAGTTACACTAATTTTACCTTAAAGCCATTAAAAATATTATTTGGCATTTAGTAAACATTCAATAAATATTAGCTATTATTGTGAGGTCCTGAACCCTTCTTTCCTGGAGTTCTTTCCAGGTCTTCTGCTCTGTAACTACTGAGAAAAGGTGGAGGCAGCTTGGACCTAGGCAAGAAAGTGACACCTTCTGGCCAGATAGGGGAGTACACAATGGAATCTACCGCTTTTAAGTGTTCGGATTTTACCTCGCTTTTGTTTTTATCATTTATTTTGGAATAAATAAAACATACTAATGTAAAATTCAAGGGTACAAAAAACCCCACCTTCCATGTCTCTTCTCTCAGTTTGCTCCTCAAGAGTAACAACTGTTAGTTTTGTCAAATGCTAGCTAGCTTCCTGAAAATACTAATGCTCATGATAAGGCAAAGCTGGGTTTATTCAAACCGTGGTAAGGAAGCACCCTGCCTTGGAGAAGCTTTAGTAGTGTTTGGGAAGGGAGGGCTAAGTCAGGATATTTGTGTGATTTGGGGGTCTGGTTTAAGTGGGGGCGTCCTTCAGTGTAGGGTTTAAGATTGGTTAAGGATCGTGGTTTAGGACTGTAGACACAGTGATGGTGAGGGTTTTGAAATGTCTTAGGGAATAATCATTTGATAACCACCTGTGGAAATGCTCAAGAGTTTCAGATGGTTTTTCCGGATGTTCCTGAATTGAACACTACAATTATTTGCAACTTTTATTTTCTGGGCAAGAATTTCCTGGGATACTAAATTCCTGTTGGTAAAGATGGTAGAATAGTAAAGTCAAGTTAATGTAGACAGTACACTGTGTGGGTGTAGAGGGTTCTCATTTTGTTGTATATCTTTTCAGAAATATTCTGTGCAGGTGCCTGGGTGGCTCAGTGGGTTAAGCCTCTGCCTTCGGCTCAGGTCATGATCTCAGGGCCCTGGATCTCAGGGCCCCACAACCAGCTCTCTGCTCGGCGGGAAGCCTGCTTCTCCCTCTCTCTTTGCCTGCCTCTCTGCCTACTTGTGATCTCTCTCTCTCTGTCAAATAAATAAATAAAATCTTTAAAAGAAAAGAAATATTCTGTGCTTATTCAGTCATACCTGTATTCATGTAAGAAATGTCAGCTTTGGAAAAAAGTAAAAAAAGAAAGAAAGAAATGTCATCTTTTACCCTCTAACAGTTGTTGCAGAAATACAGAAGCTGGGTATGAGATATTCCTTAAATAATAGCTATCCACTAGCTTTTGTTCTTTAGTGATATGTGATGTACTCTTTTTCAAAGTATGCATGTTTTCATCTCTTGTGTTGAATGATTCCATTCTGTTTGAAGTATTGAACCAGCATTTTTGCCCCTCAACAATTTATCTAACAGCTCATGGTTCTGGCAAAACCAGTGGGGCACATTTTCTCTTATTCCTGGTTTCTTCTTTTCTATCTTAAAGTGCAGTTACAAGGCTCTGTGGCAGGGGAGAGAGGGAATTATTCCACAGCACCGTAATATGCAGGCAGCTGGAGAGGGCCCTATTAAATACATGTTCATTGGGCATCCACTCAGTTCCAGATATTGTGCTGGGCATAAGATGAATATCGTGACTACATTCTCTGCACTTTCAGGGCTTAGAGCTTAATGAGGAAGATAAACACTGAACATATGGTTACAAGTGGAATGAACCTAACAAAGAACAGGAGGTATGAACACCTAAAGTAATCTTAGGGCCAAAGTTAGGATTCTTACAACTGATGCTGGTTCTGCATGGAGAGGGATAAGCAGGATATCAGTACAGGGGTGAGGTGTGAGAGGAATGTTCTGTATAGTAGAAATAGCTTATGCCTTCTCTGGAAATTGAGGCTATTGTTTTCAATTACCCTGTTTTCCCTGGCTGGCCATTTGTTCTGCCATCTTGTGATCTCCTTTTCAAATATTGTGAATAGGCATTTCCCACTTGAAAGTCATCATCTTGGGGGTGCCTGGGTGGCTCAGTCAGAGGAGTGTGTGACTCTTGATCTCAAGTCTTGAGTTTGACCCCCACACTAGATATAGAGATTACTCAAGTGAAACTTAAAAAAAAAATCATCCTGAAAAATAAGAATCTATTCTGTAACTAACATCCCTCATCAGGGCAAGTCTCTTATGTTAGTGATCCTAGGGAAAGACAGCCCTGTACTGCGTTTTCATTTTTAGATGCAATGAAAATTATTTTCTGAATCCTGCATAAAGTTCAAGAATTGACTACCATTAGCCCGAGATAGAATTATGATTTTTTACTACTGAAAGTTTCTCTAGAAATCACCTAATATGATCCCTTAAACTGAGAATTGAAACTGAGACCCAAAGTACAGAATTCTTCCTGACATTCAAGACAAGTGGCCCAGGAGAGCTGAGTTCTTCAGAAATTGGACAGGTTATAATTTCACAGAAAACCTGTTACACTGATATGTTTCTCCAGCAGTTAGACTTCTGTGATGTGTGGAAGGTGGAGATGATTTAAAATGAAAGATAAGGAATCCTGAGCTCTCTCTCTCTCTCTGTTTTTTTTTTTTGTTGTTGTTGTTGTTGTTAACTAGAAAAATTGTTACCCTGGAGAAATTCTAGACAAATGTTCAGAGGGTCTCTTACTCAGGGGATGAGGAATTTTCTTAATCAGGCTTCAATTTTCTTTTCCAGGTGGGACTCACCAGTCTGTGTTCTCTGTGGTCCTGGCTCCACCCTCTGAGAGATCTTCCTTTGCCATTCTTTCCCTTGGCCACTGCTGAAGAAGATGCTAGATTACTGAGCAGTGTTTATGCCTTGCTTGTTCCCTACAGAAGATTAAGCATTTCGGAGTCATTTTCCATCTCCAGTGGTTATAGATTTCCTAATTCGGGTTCATGGTTTCAAAGTTAGTCAGCTTGTTATCTCTTTTATTCTTGTCAGCTCCATGTGTCATTAGCCACAACAGTGATTCTTTCAAGATTTATATCTTTCTCAGTCTGTGGCTATTCTAGACCTAAGCAGCTTTCTTGGGAGAGCTATACTCTGAGCCATTTTTTCTAACTGAAAGAATTTGCTGGGCAGTACATTAATCCATTCTGAGGTTTTAACAACTAATGGGACTACCATAACTTTATTTGATCTTTGCCACAAAATTAAGGTCTTATTGGCCTCTATTATTCAAAAGCTTTAGCTCACAGTTGCTCCTTCAGATCGCATTAAATGCCCAAAGCTTAGGATTCTCCTTTCCCTTACACTCCTGATGGAAAACTGGCCAGTTCTTTGCCCTGGTCATCTCTTGTAGCACCTTGTCAATTTCAGTCGAATACAGTAACCAAAATATGCTACTAATATTCTATTTTCCAACTTCTTCTAGACCTATAAGATGGTCAAACATATTTTCTGACTTTCAAGTTATTACAGACAAAATAACAACATATTGTCCCAGACTTTCAGTCTCCAATGAGTTTCCTCATCACCTGCTAACTGGTTCTTAAGCTAAAGTTACATATTTTAGGAATTTAATGAGAACGTCTCCATATTTCCAGTTCCAGTGAGTCAGGACTGGTTATAACTTGCCAAAGTAAACAAACTTAAAGCTTAGTGCTTAAAGTAAAAACACTTATTCCTCATTTTTCATGTCCCTTGAGGATTGGATAGGGCCTGTGCTCCATGTTGTCTTCATTCCAGGGCCCAAAGTGGTTAAAGCAGCTGCCATATTGAATATTGCTACATTTTGTGGCAGAGGAAGAGAGAACAAGATTAATTGGGCATACCGGTTCTTGAGGCTGCTGCTCAGAAGTGATTCATATCACATCCACTCACATTTCACTGGCTGGAGCAGGTCACACAGCCATGCCTAACTTCCAGTGGGCAGGGAAGTACAATTCCACCATATGCCCAGAAAGAGAAAGATCTGGAACATTTGTGACAAGTCTTTTTATTACTATTATTATTATTTAAGATTTTATGTATTTATTTGAGAGACAGCAAGCATGAGCAAGGGGGGAGGGGCAGACAGAGAGGGAGAAGCAGGCTTTCTGCTGAGCAGGAAGCCTGAAGAAGAAGCAGGGCTCATCCCAAGACCCTGAGATCTTGACCTGAGTGGAAGGCAGATGCTTAAACTGAGACACCCAGGCACCCCCCTTTGTAACAGATCTTAAAAGCTGCCTCTATATGGTAAAAACAATAAAGGATGTAGTTTTAGTCTGAGTTTCAATATTTATTGATATTACCATGAGTAAATTATTTAACATATCAGTTACCATGGATAAGTCATTTAGCATATTAATTTTGGTAACCTCATTTATAAAAGTGGTGAAAATAGTCCTTAATTCAAGGAATGCTTGAGAGAATTAAATAAGACATTACATGTGAAATCCTTTAGCCTGGTGTTAGTTTTCTTTTCTTCCATTCACTGTCCAGAGATTATGTATGATATGGTTTTAGTATTTTCAACAAAGAAAAATTTGTATGTTTTGGTTGCCTGCTGTAATTTACATTAGTAATTTTCTTCTATACTACCATATTACAAGCTTTTTGAGAATAGGCATAATGTTTTATAGCTCTTCTGTATCCCTTACATTGGGTAGCACAGTGTTGAAAACGTAATACAAGCTAAAATATATACATATTGATTATTTTCTCCTATAAAGTGTCTTACTTCTATGGGACTGTGTTAACTCTCGAATGAAGCTTTCAAAAATTTTCAATTTTCTCTCCTAGAACTTGTAACTTCTGTCTTACAGTCTTTTCCAATTGATTATTTTATTTTATACTTGCAATATTCTGATGACACAGAGGACATGTTACAGTCATTTACAATTAAAAAATAGAAATCAGGGGAGATTTCATGAGTTCACTCTATAGTTCGCCTTTTGGCACAACAACCGTAGAGGCTTTACAACCCAAGAAACCGTTGACATGGGACACCTGGGTGGCTCAGGCAGTTAAGTGTCTGCCTTTGGCTCAGGTCATGATCCCAAGGTCCTGGGATCAAGTCCCGCACCAAGCTTCTTGCTCTGGAGGGACCCTTCTCCCTCTTCCTCTGCCACTGCTCCCCCTGCTTGTGCTTTCTCTCTCTCTCTCTCTGACAAATAAATAAATTTTAAAAAAGAGAGTCTGTTATGGCTTGTCTTCCCCCTCTCCTTTTTTTTTCCCTTTTCCCTCTTCCCATATGTTCATCTGTTTTCTACCTTAAATTCCACATGTGAGTAAGATCATATGATATTTGTCTTTCTCTGACTGACACAGTCCACTTAGCATAATATACTCTAACTCCATCCATGTCATTGCAAATGACAAGTTTTCATTATTTTTGATGGCTGAATAATATTCCATTATATATGTGTGTGTGTGTGCGCACATATCTTCTTTAGCCAATGTGTGTGTGTGTGTGTGTCTTCTTTTTTTTTTTTTAAAGATTTTAATTATTTATTTGAGAGAGAGAAAGCATGAGTGGGGGGCAGAGAGAGAGGGGAAAGCAGTCTCCCCACTGAGCACAGGGCCTGATGTAGGGCTTGATTCCAGGATCCTAGATCATGACCTGAGCCGAAGGCAGATGCTTAGCCAAATGTCCCACTCAGGGGCCCCTATACTGTATCTTCTTTATCCATTCATCTATAAATGGACATCTGTACTCTCTCCGTAGTTTGGCTATTGTTGATTATGCTGCTATAAACATGTACCCCTTCAAATTTATATATATATATAAATTTTTTTTTAAAGATTTTATTTATTTGTCAGAGAGAGAGTGAGAGAGAGCAAATGAGCACAGGCAGATAGAATGGCAGGCAGAGGCAGAGGGAGAAGCAGGCTCCCTGCTGAGGAAGGAGAACAATGTGGGACTCATCCGAGGACGCTGGGATCATGACCTGAGCCTAAGGCAGCCGCTTGACCAACTGAGCCACCCAGGCGTCCCTCAAATTTATATTTTTGAATCCTCGAGTTTCATGCTCTTTTTTTTTTTATTTGTCAGAGAGAGTGAGCACAGGCTGACAGAGTGGCAGGCAGAGGCAGAGAGAGAAGCAGGCTCCCTGCCAAGCAAGGAGCCCGATGCGGCACTCGATCCCAGGACGCTGGGATCATGACCTGAGCCGAAGGCAGCCGCTTAACCAACTGAGCCACCCAGGCGTCCCGAGTTTCATGCTCTTAACTACAACACCAGACTTAAGTAATATATATATACCTGACTTTGTTTCCCAATTATATTAATTCCTTGAAAGGAATGAATATTTTTGCTCATCTCAGTGTGTCCTTAAGGTTTATAGTACAATAACTTGAACAAAGCTAATAGTTAAATAATGGGAATTGGGGCACCTGGGTGGCTCAATTGTTAAGCGTCTGCCTTCAGCTCAGGTCATGATCCCAGAGTCCTGGGATCAAGTCCAGCATTGGGCTCCCTGCTCAGTGGGAAACCTGTTTCCCCCTCTCCCACTCCCTCTGCTTGTGTTCCCTCCCTCGCCATCACTCTGTCAAATAAATAAATAAAGGGAACTATCTATTAATTCTCTGTAGATTGTTATGTTTGTGAAAAGAATTACAGTTTCAGGTATATGAGTTCAGGTTTTATTAGTGGTGCAGTTGAAAGGAGTTAGAGTATCCATACCACTCCAAAATATGCCACTTTAGCTTATGCCAAAGCTCAAAAATTACTTTGAGTTGAAGGTAATTTAGAAAGAGCAAATGGAAGAAAACCTTTCTACCTCTCCCCTGTGTCTATCTGCCTAAAGTCAGGGCATCAATTTCCCTTTGTGAAGGTGTCTTCCTCCCCTTTTCCAGACTTGTAATCACTAGACACAGTAAGAGGAATGCAGCACCAAGACATGTCTGCACAAACAAGCTTTGCTAATGTCACCTTTATTTTCCATTAGTTCCCCTGTATATTTATCTTCTTACAATGTACTACTCCTAGAAACCTAAACCATTTTTTTCTTTGTCTTCTCACTTCTTCACAAATGTATTGCCCTTTGTTAAAATGGTATACAAACTCATGGTTCTAACAGCTCTTTGAGATTTTCAATTCTTTTCTGTGAGTCCTGTTCCCTGAGTTCATATGAAAAAAAAAAAAAAAGCCATTTTCTCCTGTTAATCTGTCTTTTGTCAATCTATCCACAGCCCCCAACTGCAGAACTTAATAAAGTTTTTTTTTTCTTCCCTACATATTTAAAAGTTAAAAAATCAGACTGCCTTTGTGATAGGCAGTAAAATAAATCCCCTCTACCAAGACTAACAAGCCGTTGGGCTACAGAAGCCATATCTCACACAGGATCGATGATGTTGCTTGCTCCACTGGAGTTATCATCATAAATTGTTCTCAATACTAAAAACGAAGGACATAATGACTTATCATGTGATATCATAGTTTGTGTCTTCAAAAATCTAAACTTCTCAGGATGCCTGGGTGGCTCAGTCATTTAAGCGCCTGCCTTCAGTTCAGGTTGTGATCCTGGGGTCCTGGAATGGAGTTCCACATTGGGCTCCTTGCTCAGCAGGGAGCTTGCTTCTCCCTCTGCACGCCCCCTGCTTGTGCTCTCTCTCTGAGGAATAAATAAGTAAAATCTTTAAAAAAAATCTAAACTTCTCCTTACTTAAATGTCCATTTTAAACTTTGGGGGACAATGACTGAATCTATCAGAAAGTGTAGAATTATTAAAGCTGAACACACCTGAATAGATCCTGGGGGCAATACTTTCAAATTTCCCTTTAACATTCTTGATGCTAGAATCCGTTCAGGCTTGCTTTTTCATTCAACAATTTTGAATTAGGGGAGCCTGGCTGGCTCAGTTGGAGGAGCATGTGACTCTTGATCCTGGGATGGTGAGTTCAAGCCCCATGTGGGGTGTAGAGATTACTTAAATAAATAAAAATTTAAATTTTGGTTTATGTACAGAAAACTCATTTATGGTCAAATAATTTGCTTCTAAGCCCAGCCATCATCTTATAAATACATAATATTGACATAGCTCAGCATAAATTTGTTGCTACAAATGAAAAACATCAAAAGTGTATATTATATTGATAATAGATCATCTTTCTATGGGAATTACGGCTTCTCTTTAGTTTAACAAGTGTCCATAGGAGACATGTTCTGTGTGTGTGTGAGTGTGTGTAGATAAGTTGGTGCACATGTATATGGAGAGTTGGAAAGGCAGAAAGAAGACAACTATAAAATTATAAGGCAGGCTTAGACAAGAAACCATCTAAAAAAGAGGTTTTTAACCATTTTACTGCTACAGCATGAATGAGATGATATTTTCATGTGCCATCCCCACCCAGACTCATCTCTATAAAGGGGTCCAGGATTATGTCTAATTCTGGCTGCTAGCAATAATTCCCTTAAGGACATACAGGGATGCTTGGCTCACTGAGTTAGTTGAGTGTGTGACTCTTGATCTCAGGGTTGTGAATTCAAGCCCCATGTTGGGTGTAAGGATTACTTTAAAAAATAAAATAAAATCTTAAAAAGAAAAGAGAAAATACAGACTTACAACTTCTATGGATAGTAATTCTGCAATAGTTATTGAAATATAAAACATACACGTATTTTGACCTAATAGCAACACTTTAAGGAACCTATTTTATAGTTACCTTTGCATTTATGTGTACTAAACATGTTTAAGGCTATTGTAATTACAGAATATTACAAATGACAAAAATGTTCGTCAATATATCTATATTGTATAACAAATATTTCCATTCAGTGTATCTACACAAGGGAATACTATGCAATTGTTAAACAAGAATAGGGCAGCTTTACATATTTTCTTTAGGATAATCACTAAAGTCAATTCTTTTTTTTTTTTAAGATTTTATTTATTTATTTGACAGAGAGAGATCACAAGTAGGCAGAGAGGCAGGCAGAGAGAGAGAGGAGGAAGCAGGCTCCCTGCCGAGCAGAGCGCCCAATACAGTACTTGATCCCAGGACCCTGAGATCATGACCTGAGCTGAAGGCAGAGGCTTAACCCACTGAGCCACCCAGGCACCCACTAAAGTCAATTCTCACATCAAAATGCTTGGAGATGTGGAACATGGGTGGCTCAGTTGGTTGAGCTAGGGACTCTTGATTTCTTCTCAGGTCATGATCTCAGAGTTGTGAGATTGAGCCCCAAATAGGGCTCTGCACTCAGCCTGGAGTCTGCTTGTCCCTCTTAGGGTCTCTTGGCTGGATCTGAGAGCTGAACTAACAAAGGCAGAATAACAGAAGAAAAACATACAAATTTATCTAATATCATTTTGATGTGACAAGGGAGTTTTGACAAGGAAATGAAGATGCAAAAAACTGGCTAAGCCTGAGTATTTTTATGCCAGGTATGATGACGAACAGATAGCTGAGGAGAAATATGGTATGTCCAAGAGTATGAAGTAATTGTAGTAAATTGGAGGAAACTCAGCAAGTCCTATTCAGATTCTTTGCAACATTCCTTTGTTTTTGGAGCTAAGCATGTTCCTTTCCTGCTGGTATAGGGAAGGCACCTCTCACATGAGGCTTTTATGACCTATTTCAAGGAGGAAGGGGCATGAGAGGGTGAAATGACATTCCTTTTTCTGCTGTTCTAACTCCTTCAGCTGAAAATAATCAGTATGCCAAAGGGCTATATTTTGGAGTAGTATGTGTCCTTCCAGTTTAGAACTGCATTTGTGCCTTTGATTGATTTTCTATTGATTGGGTTACTTTACAACTCTGAAGAGGCAGAGATTAATGGATAGATGTAAATACTTCCTGTCTAGTGGAGGAAAAGATAATCCTTAAGGTTACGGTCCATGGTTCAAAAAAAGGACATTAACCAGTTTTGTATCAATCGAGCAATCTTCTCTAGCATTCCTTTATTAAATTGGCTGTAGGGGCGCCTGGGTGCCTCAGTGGATTCAGCCTCTGCCTTCAGCTCAGGTCATGATCTCAGGGTCCTGGGATCGAGAGAGCCTGCTTCCCTCTCTCTCTCTGCTTGCCTCTCTGGCTACTTGTGATCTCAGTCTGTCAAATAAATAAATGAAATCTTTTAAAAAATTGACTGCAAACACCAAGCTTCTCAAATGAACTTTGAGCTGATTTTAATGTCTCATTGGTTCTTTCATTACTTAACAAGTTATAGAAAATCTTTGACACCTCTTCATTTTATATTTGCAGGAGAGTTAGGACTCTACATTTTTGAAAATTACACGTTAATATTTTCACAGAACTGAAAAGATGCCACTTAAAATGATTCCTGGCACTTATTCATTGATTAGTCAAAACATTATTACAATATATTGTATCCTGCTGTTAGCAGACAAAGGAGTCATGAAGTTGGCAGTTGGCTGAACTTTAGGCAGCAGAAAAGGCCTAAAATTTGCTGCTGCTTTTGGAAATATTGGTTAGCTTATATTGTTATGCCCAGATCGCAAGACCACCACCAAGAAGACCACCGAGAGCCAGACGTTCCGAAATGCAAAAGCAAGGCTTTATTCAGGCGGACTGCAGCTTGGGCCTCGTCCTACACACCGACACAGCGGAGTCTAGGAGGAAGCCCCAAGCTGGAATTTTACAGGGATTATAAAGGCAATTTTGCACGCAAAGAGTACATAGTCACATGGTTACACGTATAGGTGACCTTTAAAATGATTGGCGTTTTAGGTTACTTAAGCTGTGTTGTCCGACGAGGGTTGGTCAGTTCGGGAAACTGCTGGCAGGGAGTTTTCCTTACTGGTTGTTTTCTATCCTTTGTTAGCATATAGAGCAATAACTCCTATTGGCTCATATCCGATCCCTCACTTGCATATGGAGGAACCACTTCTATTGGCTCATGTCCAATCCCTTATTTGCATATGGAGGAACCACTTTGGGATGTTCTCAGCTTAATATAAACAACAAAATATCTGCCGCCTCTAAATGGCGTCACTTTAGCCCTTCAGTATGTTAGTTTTCTATTGCTGCTCTAACAGTTTACCACAACTCAGTGTTTAAAGCAACACAAATTTATTACCTCACAGTTCTATAGGTCAGAAGCCTGACATGCATCTCACTGGGTGGAAATTGAGGGGCCACAGTGCTGTGCTCTTTTCTGAAGACTGTAGGGGAAAATCCACTTCCTTGTTTTTTCCCCCAACTTCTATAGGCATCCTGCATTGCTCAGCTCATGGTCCCCTTCCATCTTCAAGGTCAGCAATGACAGGTTAAGTCCTTCTCATATGGGAACATTCAACCTGTCTATTCTGCCTCCCACTTACACTGTTAAAGATCCTTGCTATTTGGTTTCATTAATGATAATATAGAACAATCTCCCTATTTTTAGGGCAGCCGATTAGTAACCTTAATTCCATCTGCAACTTTAATGCCCCTTTTCCATGTCATAATACATTCACAGGTTTCATAGATGCAGACATCTTTGGAACCATTCTCTGCATACCATAGGTTATAAGCATCAAGGGAGAAAACAGAGAATTTAGGGAAATAATATATACAATTCTCATCTTTATTTTTTTGCTGAGACATCTCTCCAGTATCTTCGTTGACCAGAGCTAGGTCCCTTGCTAACAAAGGCAGGGTGGGCCTTCCACTGCATGTATTTACAGTGGCAAATGCCGGGCATCTTTGTGCAAATGTTAATGTGTGTGCTATGCATTTTAAATAGATCTTTTGCACTACTCTATTTTCATAGAATGAAAGATGTGATGAAGTCAGACAGAATTGATTTTAAATTCTATTACTTACTATTTTCATGAACTTTGAGCAATTTCCCCAACCTTCCTACACTTTAATTTCCTCATTTGTATGTTAAGGATTAATAATAGCTAGTGAAAAAGGTTTTTTTTTTAAAAGATTTATTTATTTATTTGTCAGAGAGAGTGAGCACAGGCAGACAGAGTGGCAGGCAGAGGCAGAGGGAGAAGCAGGCTCCTGCTGAACAAGGAGCCCCATGTGGGACTCGATCCCAGGATGCTGGGATCATGACCTGAGCAGAAGGCAGCTGCTTAACCAACTGAGCCACCCAGGCGTCCTTGAAAAAGGTTATTGAGAGGGTTGAACACAATAATGTATGTGAAGTCGTGAACAGAGGCTCTAAATATATTTAAATCATTTTTTCCTTTTGGACTTCTTCCCAGGAGATTAGCTCTCTTGACCTAGGGTACATAACCCCAAATGATATAAATCTAATGCTTGGTTTCAAGCATTAGATTTGTACCCAAACCTAGAAAAGTAGACCAGAAGACACACTGAAGCCCCAAGGAGGTAATTTTTTTTAAAAGTAATCTGTACACCTAACCTGGGACTCCAACTCACAACCCTGAGATCAAGAGGTATATGCTCTTCAGCCAGGCATCCTCTCCTCCCTACAGAAGGAGGTAAATCTTGTACATAGGGAAGAAAACACTCTTTTTTCTTTTCTTTTCCTTTCGTTTCTTCTTCCTTCCTTCCTTTCTTTCTTCCTCTCTCTTTCTTTCTTCTTAAGATTTTATTAACTTATTTGAGAGACATTTTGAGCCCCAGAGACAGCACAAGCAGTAGAGAGGGGAGAAGCAGGCCCCCTGTCCTCCCCCACCCAACACAGGGCTCTATCCAAGGACTCTGAGATCATGACCTGAGCTGAAGGCAGCAACAACAGAGAGCCACCCAGGCACCCTGGGAATACTTTTTTCTTATAAAATGATAGTAATAAAGGGGATTAGATTATGCCACCCAAAACATACCACATTGGCATAAAGACTATTTTGAGCTGAAGGTAATTGAGAATTAACACATGCCAGACAACTTCTCCCCCTGATAAATTTCCCTTTGAGGAAGATCCCCTCAGCACCCAATTTATTTTTGAGTACAGGAGAAAAGTGAGCAACTCACTGCCATTTATCATCCCTGAAAACCAAAGCCTTTTTCATTTATTAGAAAGGGTGTATATGAGTCTAAGTCCTTCTTGGAGTTTTACTTCTTTTTTGTGAACTTTCATACAAATAAATATGAATAAAATTGTGTGCCTTTTCTCCTGTTAATTTATGTTTAGTTAGTTTAATTGATGGGTCCCCATTAAGAGAGTAAAAATTTTTCCTTCTCAATAGTAAATTCATTAACTAAACTCATTAACATATAAACTCATTAACTCAATTGTGAGTTAATAAAGCTGTGATGTATGCTCAATAAAAAATAGAGATTTTGGGGGGAAGAGGGGTTGGGTGAGGGTGGTGGGGTTACATCATATGTTTAAATAAAGCTTAAATAAAGTAAAAAAAAAAAACAACCCTCAAAAAAAAAAAAATAGAGATTTAGGCGGGTATCTGGGTGGCTCAGTTGGTTAACCATCTGCCTTTGGCTCAGATTATGATCCTGGGGATCATTAGGACTTAGCCCTGGTCGGCTGGGCTACCTGCTCAGCAGGGAGTCCACTACTCCCTTTCCCTCTGACCCTCCCCGCTTACTCCTGCTCTTGCTGGCTCTCTCTCTTCAATGAATAAACAAAAAATCTTTAAAAAAAAATAGTGATTTAGATAATTTGGTGATGACAAAAATATTGAGTTGATGACAAAAATATTGAGTTAATGAAAGAAGCTAATAATAGTAGATCATACTGTGGGTCTGACACTGTATGAAATAGTTTATAAATGTTATATTTACTTCCAATAACTACGGGTGTTTTCCTATTTTACAGAAAAAAATCAAGGCCCAAAGTAGGTACATTATTTGCCCTAATTGGATGCTAACAGTCTAAACTGGTGAATCCTATGTTATTGTTAACTTTGTGCTACTCGAGGATGTGGGGATGTATCCATTTCTTTTTTTTCTTTTAGATTTTATTTATTTATTTGACAGTGATAGAGGGAACACAAGCAGGGGGACTGGGAGAGGGAGAAGCAGGCTTCCCGCTGAGCAGGGACCCTGATGATGAAGGGCTTGATCCTTGGGATCAGGACCTGAGCTGAAGCCACCCAGGGCCCCCATCCATTTCTTTTGACGGACATGCTGGATGGAATACTGAGAAGAACCAATCAATATGGTAAGTTTAAACTTCTACTCTAAAGGAAGTATGGTCAGTGTAGTAGACGGAAAAAGTTTTCCTTACCCCTCTTAGGGTCGCTGGCCGAGCCTGAGAATTAAATTATTGACAAAGACAGATTAACCAGAGAAAAGCATACAAATTGTTTTAAAATGATTAAAGAACACAATGTAGTAGACACAAACAAACTTTATTTAACACTTTAACAAGTGGACAGTTTCCATTCAGAGAACTACAAAATGGGGCAGAAGGCAGGAAGCTTTTATAGGATAAATAATAAAGAACAAGGAAGTAATTATTGAGCCCAGGTTTGGCTTAGTGTTTGGGGATTGGCTGATTGGATATATTGAGTTTTTGGCCTAGTGAAGTATTTAAAGGGACGTGACATTTATCTAAATTTCAGTTTGCTGGCCTAGCATCCTGGGCAGAAGCGACTCCATCTCAGACCTACAAATTTATTTCAACAAAATTTATTTATTATAATTTTGATGTGACCTGGGTGCCTTCATCAAAAAATGAAGACCCAAAGATATAGACCAGTGTGGTTTTGTGTTAAGTTTGATAAAGAGTGAACAGTTGCAGGGGAGTATCATAAGTTAAAGAGTATGAGGTAATTGTTCTAAATCGGGAGAAATTTAACAAGACCTGTTAGGATTCGTCTTGGTGTCCCTTTGTCTTCAGAGATAAGGATGTTCCTTTCTGCCCAGGGCACCTCTCACAGGTGGGTTTTATGACCTATTTTAGAGAAGGAAGAGGGAAGCGGGAGTTTAGAATGGCTTTCGGGTTTCTGCCATTTTTTCAAACTCTCTTCAGTTAAAAATAGTCACTATAACAAGGTGCTTTATTTTAGGGTAGTGTGTCCTGAGAACTCCATCATGGGTATTAGTAGTGAGGAACAGAAGGCATTTTTCATTTTTAAATTTCGTATATTTTATTCATTTGAGAGAAGGCAAACATCTAGAGGATTAATTTAGTTAACTAATATTTATTGGACATCTTCTCTTTGATAGGGATTACAAAATGTCCCTCTTTTACATTCATACTTTAGCCTTTAATTTTCATTAAAGTTGAAGGGCTTGGATAGTTTTAAAGTTCTTTTTTGCTTAAGAACTTTAAGAGTCTCTAAGTCCTTTTACTCTTTCATCTTATTTCCTCCTGACTAGACCTTAAAGTGGCATATAGCCTGGTGGTGGGATGGGAGTGTGATGTGTATGATGGTTCGCACATGCAATTGGTGGTAGTTAGAGTAAAGGTTATGGTTTCCTATTTTCCCTACTTCATCCAGGCCACCTTTGCATAGAAGGGGTGATCATGCTTGTTTACTTACTTGGTTACCTATAAAAAGATACTTTCCAGTGGTACTAACACCTCAAGGGGTAAGGGCCCACTCTCCCTCTACAATTCATTGTGCAGTGCTGGGCTTGTAAGGTCTGAGGAAAGGTTATTCAATGTTAGGTTGCTACGCAAAATTATATTGGCTAACCTACTATTCTATTTGCTTTAGTTGTTGTCGAACAACTGAGCCCCTTTCAAATCCTGATCTTTCCGTATTTAGCTGAGTTTGCAGGGAGGGCTTCTACTTCAACAGATAGGATGCATTTCCTTTTCACCTGTTTAGGCTAATGACTTTCAGTGTTATGCAGAGTAAAGAAATTATTTAGCTTTCCATTCAGAAGAACTATCTTGTTTGAAAGAGAAAAGACTAATTCCAGCAGAATCATTAAATGAAAATGAAAAAGCTTAGCAAAATTAAAAAAAAAAAAAAAAAAAAGGAAAAGCCAGTCAAGGATTTTCTAGGGATTACAAATTGTTTGCTCTGTTTACACTGAGGGAGACACATTCTTCAGTACCTGTTCCCAAGCTGATTTAGTCCATGAGAATGATTTTCCTATGGATGGAGTTTTTCCTAATACTTCACTTTATTATTGATCAATTTCTTCTTTATCCTGAAATTGTCTTTGGAAAACTGCTTAGACCCATGATTCTCGAAGACTGGTCTGTCTTAGAGGGAAATGAAGTTGAAAAGAATTACTGTGAAATATGAGGTACAAGATTTTAGGTCAGAAAATTAAACTACTGGTTCATAATCAGTAAGACATGGTCTGTGAGTATTCCCAGGCTCGATTGAGATCATTCCACAGAATTATACATCGTCACTATTTTTTTCCCTAATATCATCGAAACGTATAACTTTTGGTAGAGGTAGGGCCGGTGACCAGGGAATAAAAAAATCTTTAGAGCCGGAATGCATCTCTATACGGTAGTAGTGCTTCACTTCCAATGGGGCTGGAATGGCCATGTTCCGCCAAGGTATGCAACTTCCACAGGCTTTTGGAAAAATACTCTGGCGCCTGGATTCCTTATCCTTGGGATATATGATAGGCCTTCTTTAGACACTTAACGGCAACAATTCTTCCATGGAACCCATGGAAGCACTTGAGTAATGGTGAACGTTGTTATCATCTGAAAATTATCTATGGATACAACTTTTTCATTGGTGCTGGGAGGTTCAGCTTAGGCTCAATATCCACTGTACATCTCCGCAAGAAAGCTTTAAATTTCTTTGACATGCCAAAAACCCAAGTTTGAATTAAATGACTAATGCTTTACCTAGTTTTTACCACTAGTTCTCTGCCAGAATCTTTTCAATTCATCCTCTGCCAAAGCCTGTCAACCATCATGACAACATACCCTTTCACCTCCCTATACCTCATGCCTTTGCTTTTCCAGTCCTTTGGCTGCCCTCTGGTTTCTTCCCTCACATACTCGTCTGGCTGGTTCTTAGAAGCCTGGCAGGGATTTCTTGACGTAAATCTGGCTACCACAAACTAAGAGCCAGGAGTCCAAA
>RCUC01103107.1:0-19577 GCA_003697995.1 Taxidea taxus jeffersonii
GGGGGGGGACTCACTCAGCCTGGTGGTGCCCATCCAGAATCCATGAGGCTGCCCCAGGAATCCCAGCTACCTGCTGCCCCCCTGCCGCCGCCTCCTCCTCTTTCGCTTTCTCACCCCAGCCCCTCATGTGTCACACTCTGGGACTTAACTATTTTTTCTTCTGATCCTGTCCACTTTCCAGACTGTAGTTGGAAACATTGATGAGGCCCTCAGCCTTCTCATCCTGGGGGGAATCACAGAGTGAGGGTCAGCCTGCAGTCCCATTACCCCGGAGGCCCAGTCAGTTTCTGGGGGGCAGGGAGGGGAGAGAGTGGTCCCTGGTTCTCCATCCACAAATCTCCCAGTGCCTAGAGCTCAGGGCAGGAATCTGGGGTGGGTGCAGGAGGCACAACCAAGGGGGGGGGTCTTTGAGCCGGGAAAGGGGAGCCAAAGATATCCAGGAAAACAGCCACAAAGGAGAAGACTGCTTATGCATTTGTTCTGTTATTAGTTGAGCTTTGCAAACGCTCTTCTCTCTTCCTGGTTTATTTTTTCCTTTCCATCTGAATGACCCACAGGCATTGATTTCCCAGGGGGCCTTCTCAGCTCTTGAGGCTGGACTGGCCACCGCCACTGGGCTCCTACCCATCCCTGAGCTTTTTTTCATTAGAGCATGGGTTCCCCAAACAGTCCTTGAGTGTGCCTGTATCCTCCCCACTGCCAGCCCGGAGTAGACGGGATTGTCCCCATCTGCCCTACATCCCTAGTATGCGGCCCAGAGTGGGGGACACAGCAGGCACCGGAATGCTCACGGAGTGAATAAACGGGATGGAGGAACAGAAGAGGAAAAAAGGTGGGCAGAGTGAACAGGACTCTACGCTGCCCATGATGCCTTTCTCAGCCTGCTTTCACACATGTATCCGTTCGTTTCTCTCCAAAGAGCAATCTCATTTTACAGATAGGGCTTGGTTGGGGGGTGGTCTGTGGCCTGCCTGTGACCACAGATGGAGGGGCTGGTGGAATAAGGACAAGGACCGTGGCTCTGACTACCCCCTGACTCATGCATGGGGCGGGGGGCTCACCTGGGGCTGGCGGTACCAGTAGAGTGTGTGTCTCTTAAGCACAAACCAGCAGCGGCGCCAGCGCGGGCCCATGAAGCCACCGGGCACCTTGCGCAGCAGAAGCCAGCCGTCGCAGTCTGGCTGGCCCAACTCCCGGCATGACACCCGCCGGCGACTCAGTCGAGTTGCCACGCCTGCAGGAGCACGGACCGGCCTGGGTGATCAGGGGCTGGCAAGGCACCCTGGATACTCCCAACTGCCCCCCCCACACCGGCATTCCCAGCTGATCTTTCTGAACCCTACTGTGCTTGAAGTGTTATCTCCCTGAGGTAGGGCTGACTCTTCAGGTTTGAGAGAGAAGGAAATGGAAGATCAGAGGAGGAGCCCATAGCCCAAAGTCACAGAGCTGGTGAGAGGCCCAGGCTGCTGAGGAGAGGCTGTGTGTGCAATGTTGGGGGGGTTGGGGGGGGCATCTTGACAAACACTGGAAAGACTCCAAAGAGCTCCTGTCAGGGGACCCTCAGCCAGTCAAGTACATCTCTTACCTTTTGATTTCTTCCGACCAGAAACAGGACTCTGAAAAGGCCCTAAGTGGTTAGAGAAGGGTCTGAGCCCAGAGCCACACACCCCTCCCTGCGGAGCTCTCCCCTTACCGTGTCAGGCTGTTCTGGGGCTTCCTGAGTCTCTGCTACCCCTGCTGGGTGTGTGGCTAGAGGTGCAGGGGGAACGGGCTGGGACTCAGGGTCAGGGGAGGTAGAGTCTGTCAGGAAAGAGGAGAGAGAGGAGGGTCCATGAGCCCAGCCCCAGGCTGGGCTCCAGGGTGAGGATGTCAGAGCCAAGCATCCCACAAGCCTTGCTGGGAACATTTGCCATCTGCTGGGACTTTGCAACTACCTGTCCAGGTAGGGCTGGGTGTAGGACTTGGGTCTGAAGTCAGGTCAAAGGCAAAGACGTCTTCGGATGGGGCCCTGGGGAGAGCAAGGGGAGATGAGTTGAGTGAGCCGGTGGCACCCCCGCCCAGACCCACCAGCAGCAGAGCCTGTTACCTGGGAGAGAGTGGGGTGAAAGCCAGCAGGGGACTCAACAGTGGCGCAGAGCCCGGGGTCTGAGGAGGGGTCTGGGGAACAACCAGAAATGGTGATGGAGCTGCTGACAGGGGTCTGAAAGTAGGATGGGAGCAAGACTGGCAGCAGGTACCTGAGGAGGGGTCTTTGGCACAGGGACCTTCTTCAGCACCAAGCTGACCCCAGCTGGCGCCCGCAGCAGCTCCCTCAGCACGTTCTTATGGGGCCAGCCCACCTGGACAGGGCAGGGGGCAGGGCAGGGACCCTGGGCTGAGGCAGCTGCCCAGGAAGCTCCAGAGTAAGCCAAGAGCCCTCACCCTCGCCCTCAGCCTCCTGCCACTCCTCCTCCAGGAGGCCTCCACCAGCCCCTTCACCTTGGCCCTGCCAAGGCCACTCTGGCTCATCTCACAGACAGCAGCTCCCACAAACCTGGTCTCCACAAGGGTCTGCATGAGGCCCCCCACCCCCACCGGCCCTGGGTTTTCTCAGCAGCCCCTTCACCGCCCCCCCCAACCCCGCCCCCCACCCCGAACAGCCACATCCCTCTCCTCCTTACTCACCACCACCTGCTCATTGACCTGGACAATCTCGTCTCCGGGAAGGATCTGCTGCTGGGAGTCGGCAGCGACCTGGTATGTGGGGTGGGGCTCATGGGGTTCGCTCTCCACGGGCCTGAACCGGGCTCAACTGGAGGGTAGGGCCTTGGGGCGGGCAGCTGAGAAGGGCGTGGGATTCTCACCTGGGGGCCCACGCGCGACACAAAGTGCAGGAGGTTACCGGTGGTATGGATTTCCAGGCCCTGCCCAAGCAGAGGCTGTAGTCACTGAGTGCTGGGGGACCAGGATTCTTCGGTGGGTAGAACTGGGGGGACAGCTGGCCCCAGGTAGGTGCTGCCCAACTTGCTGTGTGACTTAGGGCCTGTCACTCCTCTCTCTGGCCCCGCCTTCTCCTCTAATAAGGGCCAGGAGGAGGCTGGGCTTGCTGACTAATGAGGTCTCAGATCCTCAGCAGCCCTCCTGAAGGGATCAGCAGGCCTGGGCAGGACAGGGGCAGGGCTGGGGGCTCGGTTTTTTCAACCAGTCAAAGATTAAAGCAACAAAGTCTGTGTCCTTTCCCCAGTCCCCTAACCTGCCACATCTGTGTCCTAGGGCTGGAATGTGTCCCGAGACCACACCAGCTAAAGCCCCCCAAGAATGGAGAAAGTACTTAATGACCTAAGACCTCAGTTAAGTCTTCTGGGCCTTTACCAGTTGCACAGAAGAGGGCTTCCAGCTGTAATAGTACAGGATTCTGGGGGCTCCTAGAACCATATTTCAGGGCCCAGACAAGGCTGCGGTGAGGTCAGCGCTCACCAAAGGGTCGTCCAGCTGCACGCGCTCCAGCAGGGCCTTCTGCTCCAGCAGCTCCTGGGGGCTGCAGCTCAGGATGTGGTGGCAGATCCCGGCCACGTGGCTGCACTAGAGGAGGGGGCATGGGAGGCTGAGCCTCGAGTCCTGTCCCACTGCCACCCCAACCCCCCACTCAACCGAAGCCACACTCACAATCCTCAGGACTTTGCTTTCCCTCTCAGCCGCCGGACTGTCCTGGAAGCAGAAAGGGCAACAGCCTTCCCTGAGGCAGGGGCACTGCCTTTTCCACGAGGGCAGGGTGGGCTTCCCTGTGGTCCCTCCCTGTGATCTGAATGCTTGCTGGTCTCCTCCCAGAATGACAAGGCAGCAGAGCTTTGTCTCCAGGGTCTCTTTCTGCTGATGCCAAGCCCCAGAAATCACCATACATACCCTCCCCCGCTCCACCCCCAACCCCAGAGCCAAACTTTCTGAGCCACCCCTGCCAGCTAGAAGGCTCCACGCCCCCATCGCCCCCTACCCTGTGACCAGGCCTCCTTTCTTCCTGCCCCTGTCTCCTCCCAACCCCCACATGCGATCCTGTGCTGATTCACAGGTTATAAAAAGCTCTAGCCTGACTTGGTCTGTTAAGGCCCGGGCCAAGCCTGGCCCTTGGTTCTCCTACCTCCTGCAAGGCCTGGCCCAGCTCCCCGCACAACTCCCCGATCTTCTGGCAGGCCGAGAAGTCATTTAAGTGGGAGAAGAGGTACCTGGCAAGGGGAAGGATGGTAAGGGCAATGGTTAGGGGGCTGTGATGACCAGTCGTCAGTCATGGAACCACTGATAGCCAACTACTTGTCTGCCACACCGGATGGGGGGGAGGCGGGATATCTGCTCTGAGTTTTGCTTGGGGTAAAGGAGAGGACTAATACATGGACAGAGCTTAGCACAGGACTCATCTGTCAAGCACCTAGGATGTGCCAGGCCCTATTCTAGGCACTAGGGAGAGACCTCACACACATGATTACATCAATAATGATGTAACTCCAGGGGCTGTGAAATGTAGGGAGCTCTGAGAACCTACAACAGGAAGGCTTCCCAGAGGAGTGACATTTGAGCTAGAATCTGTGGGACCAGCAGCAGCGGCTGAAGGGAGTGGAGAAGCTCTCCATGCAGTGTGGGACAGTTATGATTACGAGCTGCGGGGTGGCTGGGAACCCAGGTGCCTCAGTGCCCCTGCACGGACCAAATAACCTCTTTGCCCGGCTCCACAACATCTGAACAACAGCCTAGCTCTATTCTCTCCCAGGCGGCAGAGGAGGCCAAAGATGAGAAGGGTCCCCTCCCCAGCAGGGTTTTAGGTACCTGTTAAGCCAGAAAAGGAGGGTACGGGCCTCATGCACCAGCTCCACCGCTGCACTGAGGACATCAGCAGGGGGCTTGGCACAGCCTTCCAGGTGGCCCCGGACTAAGCTCTGGAAAGCATAGGTCCCCTGGAGCAACCTCTCTGTCAGGCTCTGAAGGTTCTCTGTCTGCAGCCCAGAGCTCTGGACCAGAAAAAAGGCAGGTTATCTCCTGGCAGCAGCCAGCCCCCCATTCGCGGCCAGCGTGGCCACCATTCATTCACTCACCAGGGCCCGGAGCTGTTCCACCCCTTCTAGGATGAGCTCCTGGTGGCCCAGAGGCCACACAGTCAGGGCCTCCAGGCTGCGGGGACAGAGCTGGAGCAGGTACTTCCCAGACAGCTCCCAGTCCTCAAAGCAGTAATCCTGCAGGGAGTCATCGAGGCCTGGAGGGAGGACAAGGCTGCCGTGGCCTCTCAAGCCACTTCTTCACTCCCACAAAGCCCTTTTCCCTCCCATCTGTTCCTAACCACAATCCTGGGACCCAGGCTGGGTTCTGCCCACTTCACAGATGAGACTACTGAGCGAGTAACATAACTGCTCTGTGTCTCAGCCGGGAAATGGCAGTAATACAAGCATCTATTTTCTGATCCTGTGGGTACCAAATGACAGGATGCATGTCAAGCGCTTGGCCCATTCCCTGGTTCATGGTAGTGACATCCCCCATCGTATCATCAGCAGTCTCTTTCCCCTGATTTACAAGGCCCTGTATGAGCAGGCCGCCACCTGCCTCTCCAGTCTCACCCCCTGGCACAGCCCCTCGAACTCAATACTTTAGATCCAGAGCACGAACTCCCTGGGGCTCCTGGAATGCTCTTTTGCCTCAGGGTCTTTGTATGTGCTGGTTCTTCCGTCTGGGTGGTTCTAGCTCCTTCACTCGCCTTTTTAATATAACTCCCTCCAGGAAGACTTTAACTCCCCAGGATGGGTCCGGGGCTCTCCTGCTCTCACTGCCCCTCAAGTTCTAGGCCATAATAACTGTTGATCTTGAACTCTAGCCCATGCCTGGCACAGGGTAGACAAGGCAGACCAAAAATAGGAATAATATCTATCAAAAGCTTATCATGGGCTAGGCAAAATTTCAACAGCGTTCTACATGTTAACACATTTGGTGCTCACTGAGTGTAGAAGGTAGTGACTATTATCCCCATTTTATAGGTGGGCAAACTGATACAAAGAGTAAGTAGCGGGGCGCCTGGGTGACTCAGTGGGTTAAAGCCTCTGCCTTCGGTTCAGGTCATGATCCCAGGATCCTGGGATCGAGCCCGCATCCGGCTCTCTGCTCAGCAGGGAACCTGCTTCCCTTCCTCTCTCTGTCTGCCTCTCTGCCTACTTGTGATCTCTGTCAAATAAATAAATAAAATCTTAAAAAAAAAAAGAGTAAGTAGCTTGTTCACCATGACTTTGAAGGAATTCCTTCCATTCCAAGTCAGGCTCCATCACCAGGGAATGTGAGTGTCATTAATAGCTCTCCTTCATTCCCCGTATGACATTAAGAACACTGGGCTGGGCTGGGAGTTCCCACACCTGTGACTCCAGCGCTACAGCCCCTGGACAGCCCCTCTACCCTGTGCAGTGACCCTGCTGCGCTGCCTTCCTCCCCAAAGTCTCCTACACTGAGCCACACAGGCTAGGCTCCTGCCATGATTGCCTCATTTTGTCCACCTCATGAGATCATTGCGGACTCTCTCATCTTATGGATGGAGAAACTGAGACCTCTGGTCGCAGAGCTGGTGAGCGGAGGGGAGGGGCCTGGAGCTCAGCCTGGGAGTCTGACTCCAACCCTGAATCCCTGCTTTTCAAGAGCTGGTCGCCCCGGCCCTGAGCCTGCCAGCAGCGTTCTCCGTTCCCCTCCACTCCATTGCGAACTTCCCTCCCAGGAAGGCTGTCAGGACTCCCCTCCCCTCTCCTAACTGCAGTCTGGGCCGTTTCCCACCCATTGGGGCTCACTGACGCTGGCCAGCAAGTCCTCCCCAGAGGCCCCCAGGGTGGGTCTGAGAACCTCAAGGTGGGGAGAAAGGAAAAGACAGGAGGACCGGCCCTATTCCAAAGCCCAAGGAAATCACTTCCTGGCTCAGTGCGTCAGTTTCCGCTTCTGAAAAATGGGTTTAAGAACAGCCTACTGAGCCCTGGGGCCGAGGGAAGATAAAGGAGATTGAGTGGGCGGGAGAGAGCTGGGGCCGCCTCTCTGTTTTCCTGACACAACCTCCGCCTCCCCGCCGCCACCCTGGCAGCCACTGGCGTTGTTGGGGCCCCCGGAGGCCGCTTCTGAGTTCTCGGGGCCCCCGGGGTCATGCCGCCGATCCCTTTGCCTAGCACAGTACCGGGTACCTGGCAGACGGTCTATAAATGACTTGTTGACTAACCGACAGACCTGGCTCGTCCTTTTTTCCTTTCCCTCTCCCCTCACAGCGCCCCTCAAGCCCGATTCTACCCAGGCCCACCTCTCAGCCAAGCTGCCACCTTTCCGGGGGTCCAGGTCGCCACTGGCTCCATGACCGAGACCGCCGGCTGGGATCTGCTCCCGCCGGGTCGCGCCCGCGCAGGAATTTCCGCTCCCGGAGTCCGGCCTGGGGAGGGACCTGGACCGAGCGCGGGGCGGAGCCACCGGCACACCTGGACCCAACTTGGACCGCCAGGTGAGGCGCTGCGACCGCCATTGGCCCACCGCTGGCCCGCCTCCTACCCCGCCCTCCAGGCGTCCTTGGGCTGCACGGCGTCCGGACCGGAGGCGGTGTCCCTGCTGTGAGACCCAGGGATCCCGCCCCAAACTGCACTTTGACCTTTAGGCTTCTCAAAAAAGAGAAAAAAGAAAGAAAAGAAAAACAACGGTGAGCCGGGAGTGCTAATGCACAGCGCAGAGGTTAGGGAGCCAGAGCACTGACTGCAAATGTCAGCTCCGCAGTTTCCTAGCTGCCGAGCCTCAGTCTGTCTGCAAAATGGGCTGCTGTGCGCAGAACCTGCGTTAACAGCTCTAAAACTTTTTGGAATAGGGGTTTTTAGTTCCCCTCTTTTTTGGCACACAGACCCTTCTGGCACTCTGATGAAAGCTACGGACCCTTTCTCAGAATAGTGCTTTTGGAAGCATTTAAAAATTGCTGAAGTTTACAAGGAAGAGAATTATAACCAAAATATATTTAAAACACAAATTTATGGGACACCCGGGTGGCTCAGTCACTCAAGCGTCCGCCTTTGGCTCAGGTCATGATCCCAGGGTCCTGGAATCCAATCCTGCATCAGGCTCCTTACTCAGCGGGGAGCCTGCTTCTCCCTCTGCCTGCTGCTCTCCTGTTTGTGCTCTTCCTCTCTCTGGCAAATAAATGCAATCTTAAAACAAAACAAAACACAAACTTATGATTGGGTGCTTGGCTGGCTCAGTCAGTAGAGTGTGCAACTCATCTCAGGGTTGTGAGTTCGAGCCTCATGTTCATTGGGTGTAGAGATTACTTTAAAAAATAAAATCTTAGGGGCACCTGGGTGGCTCAGTGGGTTAAGCCTCTGCCTTCGGCTCAGGTCATGATCTCAGGGTCCTGGGATCGAGCCCCATATCAGGCTCTCCCCTCAGCAGGGAGCCTGCTACCCCCCCCCCCTCTGCCTGCCTCTCTGCCTACTTGTGATCTCTCTCTCTCTCTCTATCAGATAAATAAATAAATTCTTTAAAAAATAAATAAATAAAAATAAAATCTTAAAAAAAACACCACAAATTTATGATAATTTAGTAATGTGTTTATTAGCATTAAATAAAACTGTTAAATTTTCCTTTTCTAACGATATCAGCATGTTGTTCACCTAGAAGAACACTCGACTGTGGGGTGTCTTTGACTCACCTTTTTGCACGCATTTATCAGTTAACAACTAAACATAGGGAATGCAGGAGCATAATAGGGAAGCCTGGGTCACCAGTGGGAGAACAGGTAGATTCACCATTTGGTCATGGATCCTCTACTAGGCCACAGCTGCCCAATCAATGGTGGCTACGTAGCAGGAGTATCTGAAAGAGTGTGATTTAGTAGTGGGCTAATAACTATCACGATTTTGAAATAGTCATGAGAATATATAATATTGAGATAGTTGAACAACTGTATTTTGATATGAAAATATCTGTGATTTCAGTAGGTGACAAAGACACAGATACTACTGCTATGTCAATCCATATAGAAGGAAACAGTAAATTTTGGTTATAGGCTAGTGAAAAATATAACATTTTTTCCTATCCAAATTTATGGGGCCCCTGAATTCTGAATCCCAGTTAAGACCCTTTTTTTCTTTCTTTTTTTTTTTTTGATTTATTTGTCAGAGAGAGAGGGAGAGAGAGCGAAGCACAGGCAGACAGAGTGGCAGGCAGAGGCAGAGGGAGAAGCAGGCTTCCTGCCGAGCAAGGAGCCCGATGTGGGACTCGATCCCAGGACGCTGGGATCATGACCTGAGCCAAAGGCAGTCGCTTAACCAACTGAGCCACCCAGGCGTCCCAAGACCCTTTTTCTTAGAACAAGTCTGAAACATACTGTTTAGAATTGTCACCATCATCACCATCATCACCATCCCATGCCAGGAGACTCCCTGGACTTTGTAATCAGACAGAATGAGTTCCATCTACTGTGTGACTGAGACTAACCTCAATATCTCTCTGAACCTGTTTCTTCCCATCTAAAACAGGGACATCTATACCTTAGCACAGTGAAGATTTGCTCAAAGTACTTTGAAATCTGTCACATAAGATACATATGAGTTATTATTGCTTTGATTTTGTGGAGAGGGGCTTGGACCTCTGACTGTGTCACTCTGGAATCCCTACCAGTGCCCCAATGCCTTCAAAGCCTGTCATGATCTTGCCCTAAAACCCAAATTCTGCACTTGGCCAATGGATGGCTCTTATAGTGTGTTTCAGTTGTCATCACTGAATAATTTCACATACAAATCCAGGTCCCTGGAGCTTGGCCAGCTCTGCTGACCCCTTCCCACCTTCACATGGGGCATCGAACATGAATGCAGACTGTTGGCTCTATCTTTCAAGGTCCCCGCAGGCCCTTGCAGGCCTTGCTCCCTCACTGGTGACCCAGGAGGCTCCAAATGTGCAACACAGCCCTCACCTCCGACTTCCTCCTTTGCCTGATGCCTCCTTACACCCTGCGCAGCACATGTCCCTCTATCACTCCTCCATGCTGCGCCCCCCTTTCACACTTTTGCCTCTTCCTTCAACAGCCTTCCTGTGGCACTCTGGGGAATCCCAATAAACACAGACCCATCTCCACCATCCTGATTTCATCAAACACCTTCCCTGAGCCAGCCAGCCCCTGCCCTCCCTGGACACACAATCCTGCAGGGGAGAAACAGACAGGAACTCACCGCTCATACTCAATTGCTCCCCTGAAAGGCCTGGGGGCCTCACACCCACAACCTTGCCTTTATTTTGTGCACCTGGTAGGGCTTGGCAGGTAAGGGTAGAGTAAATGGTAGTAGTTTCATGAGTTTATAAGAGTTACTTCTACACATTTGCTATAAAACATTCAAAGGTTAATAGTAGGGCATTCTTTCTCTCTTCCATTCCCAAGTGGGGACCACTATAAAGTTTCCATTCTCTACATAGGCAGATACGTCACATGCTTTTTTTTTTTTTCATTTTAGGAGATAGTCAACACCAAATAATATATGTTCATTGCTTAAAATACTGCCTGACATGGTTGGCCACTGGTTTTTAGCATGCCGTGGACAGCTTTCTTTCTTTTTTTTTTTTTTTTAAAGATTTTATTTATTTGTTAGAAAGAGAGAGAGAGCGAGCACAGGCAGACAGAGTGGCAGGCAGAGGCAGAGGGAAAAGCAGGCTCCCTGCCAAGCAAGGAGCCCGATGTGGGACTCGATCCCAGGATGCTAGGATCATGACCTGAGCCGAAGGCAGCTGCCTAACCAACTGAGCCACCCAGGCGTCCCAACAGCTTTCTTAATCAGTATACAATGATCTCCTTTTATTATTGTCCCCAAGCCAAGAATAGGAAAGTCCCTGTAGGAACTTCATCTTGGAGAAAGAAGTGGTTATGTGCCCTTCCTCAAGGTGGGGGCCGTTGATCCAACAGAAACCAAGTGAAAAGGCTTACCAGTGTTTGGGACGATAGGAAGTTAGTAAGGCACTCTGCTCCTCCTTTGCTGAGGACTGACTGGTGATATCCAACCATCTGAGGGGTAGGGAAAGAGCCGGGACCAGGGCTGAGGAGACCCTCCGAGTACCTGGTCCAGGTCTAAGACTCCTGAGCGCTGCCAGGCAAGGCCTCTCCTGCCTACCCAGCCTGGCCTCCCTGGCGAGTGGGGGAGGTGCTGCTCAGGCCTGATGCTGATCTCTCTTGACAGCTGTTCCTGAGGCTGGCAGAATGGGCAGGCGGGGGAAGGGACCAGATTTAAAGGTTCAGCTGCCCCGCCCCCTGCCAGACCTGGGAGAGCAAACACTGGTGAGCATCCTCTGAGGCATGGCTCTCATGCATATGGGAGGTCAGAAACCTCTATGCCCTGATTTCCGCTCGTGGGTATCACCAACACCACTACTCCTCATTCCTGCTTCCACCTCACAGGCCGCCAGGGAGACTAGTGGCATCCACCATGAGATTCCGACGCCTGACCCCCGGCTACTTCCGGGTACTACAGGTAAGTACCTCTCGCCGATGGCTTTGGCCACCGACCCCCCACTTTGCTGCTACCATAGCTGACACCCCCAGCAGCCAGGCTGTCACGTTTCCTGCCGCCTGAGCAGCCAGGGCCCAGATGGGCAGTGAAGCGAGAGGGATTGGGATGGAATCTCCCTGGGGCAGCAATGGCATACTTATCTCCTTCAACTAGCCGTAACTTCTCTGCTCCTTCCCACCCTCTACCAGCCTGGAAGTCTCAACTCACCCACCCCTCAAATTGAGCCTCTGTGTATCTCCAGATGCAGATAGCTGGGGAGCTGAAAGCAGAGCCCCGAAGTCCGCTGGCTGGGGTTGTGGCTACACTGCTGGCTGTCCTGGGACTGGGTGGCTCCTGCTATGCTGTCTGGAAGATGGTGGGGCAGCGGCGGCCACCACAGGCCTGAGGATAAAGTAGGCGGCCTCTTACCTGGGTCCTGGGGGAGGTGACTCAGCGGGGGCTGCAATCTCGGGAGCCCATTTCTTTTCTGAGGGCCAGTTCCTGTTCTCATGGGAACAGGACAGTATAAACCTGATCCTTCCTCTCCCCTTCACTGACCTGGGTTTCACTTTGGGTCTCCAGCTCAGATGTAGGACCTCCGAGGGAAGGCAAGGCTATGGGTTCCAAAGCTGGACCAAGTAGAGAATAGACACCCTAGGCCCTGTAAACAAAGTAGCAGAAACACCCCCCCTCCCCCAACCAGGGCAGGAGCTGGGTAGTGGCCTGGAGGTTAGAATCAGAGGCAAATCTTCTTTAACCAGTTCCTTTATTGGGGGTAAGGCCATCCACTCCCCAAGCCCAGGGCCAAAAGAGGTTGGCACAGTCTCTCCCAGCCTAGCCCTTGCCTCGCTGTCCATGGGCAGCTCCCCTGACTTGCATCCTCAGGTCATGTCAGGGAGTTGTGTCCATCTCAGGGATCTCAGTGGACACTTCCGTGGGCACTGCCAGTCGCTGAGGGGTCATATAAGAGCCCATTCCCGCTGCCCTTTCGGCCTCTTCCTGACTGTAGGGCTCCACGCTCAGCTGCTTTAGCCTGGAAGAAAGAAGAATGAGAGTTGGGAGCTGACCAGACGCAAGCCCTGTCTGCCCAGACGTCCATCAGTCCTCTCCTTACTCCTTCATACCTTTTCTTGTGGTCTTTGGATCGGAAGTGGGTCTTCAGGGTGGCGGAATCGATGAAGTATCTCCTGTAGAGATGGGAGGTGGGTAAGAAGAGTGAAGTGATGCCTCTCAGGTACGCCTATCTCCCTGAACCTAGCTATTCCTGACACTTGGCAGCGAACCTGAAGGGATGGGAAACCAGGAGAGGAGACCCTGCACGTCCCGGGGCCCGGACCTCACGCCCCCGAACCGGCCCGCCTACCCTTCTCCTCCTCAGGCCAGGCCCGGGCGGGACTCACGCGCAGGCCAGACAGCGATGCAGGCCGCCCCCTGGCAGGTCGGGGTCAGGCTCAGGGCCCGGGTCCGGCCGAGACCTTGCGGGAACCTGGGGCCGCAGCTCGCGGTGAATCTCATCCAGGTCCGGCCGCCGCCGCTTCGCCTTCATCTGGCGGGCCAGGGAGTGAGCTCGGTGCGCACCCGTTCTGCGGGAGCGACCCATGGCCGGTGACAGAGGGGCCAGGACGGCCAGAGCCGAGTCGGGCGCACACGTGTGGGAGCTTCCGGATTGTGGGATGACGTTACGTGACGCCCGGGGCCAGAGCCAGCTCCTCCAGACCGCCTCAGATGACGTCACTCGAGCAGTTGGAGTCTTGAGCGCCCCCACGCGGCCGTCGACGTCAGTGACGGAGCGCGGGGCGGGGCCCAGAAGCGGCTTCTCCCCCCTCCCCAGCGAGACTATTGCTGGGGAGCTGCTGGGTGGTGCGTGTCCCCGGGGGAATTCCAGTCCCTGCCCTCCCGTCCTGCCTGGCCCAGCGTATCTCTGCGTCATCCCCGGGCAGTATCACCCCCTGCTTGTTCCCAGATCTTAGACTCTGCGGTCAGTCGGGAGAGGGAAAGTGCTTCAAGCATCTCTGGAAGGCACTGAAAAATGTCCGTGATGTGAATAAATAAATTAATGAGTAAGAGTGAGTACGTTTGCGATCCTGGCCCCCACAAGGATTCCTGAGATACCTGCAGGAGCCCTCACCACTTCTCACCGTTCCCCACTTATTCCCTTGAATCTCCATCCTGCATCCACCCGAGCCAGATCCGTGAGCAAGGAGTGTTCATCCTCTGGGAGGACAGTGCTCAGGCATGTCCTCAGACTGAATGGGGGTCAGCTCCTCTCACAGGATGAGGAAGTGCGCACAGAAGGACCTCTCATCTTTGCCCCCTTTCTCTGAGCCCCGGATTCCCAGGCATGGGCTGGCAGCAAAGGCAGATACAGCCTAGGTGTTGTGTGCTCAGAATGGGGAGAGGGCCAGAGAGCCTTTCCCCATTCATTGGAGCCTGGTGCCTTCCTGACTGACCAGAGGAGCTCAGCAATAATTTAGGGACTCCAGCTCTTTGGAACCTGTTGCCAGGAAACAGGGAGATGTGCACGTGCATCCCTGGGGAAGGGAATCAGTTTCCAGCCCAGACAAAGCAATGAAATGTAAGCCCAGGGTGCCAACTGGGGGCCTTAGGACCTCCTCAATCCAGTTCACAGCTGAGTAGGGATCTAGGGCAGGCCCTGCTTAGGACACAACTGGTGTGAGTACAGCCACAGGGGCACCAGGTGGGTCTTGGGCCCAAGGACTTTTATAAATGGACTTTGTGAATGAAAACAGATTTTTCTGGAGCCATTCCGGGAGATCAAATTCAAATTCAAGTACCCCTAGGGCCAGGAAGGAGGCCTCTATGGAGATGTCTTCATTATATTTGGCCAATATGGGTCAAGACCAGGAACTGAAGCCACAGAAGCCAGCTCTGTCCCATCCCCACCCCAGACTCCTCTGGATCAGATTCACCTGCTGGACACTGTGCCAGCTGGGGAGCCTGGTGCATCTTTAATGAAGTCACCTGATCCCTGGGACAGGCTCCTGGCCTCACCAAGTTCCTGGAGCCAGACCCACTGGGTGACCACCGAGTCACTGCCTTCCTGAACCGGGGTGCCAGGTGTGTTTCCCCTGCAGCCATGAACCAGGCCTTCTGGAAAACCTATAAGTCCAAAGTGTTACAGTCCCTAAGTGGGCAACCTGAGGAGGACCTGGCAGAGGAGGTGGGTACCATCCATGCTTGCTGGGTGGGTCCTGGCAGAGGGGCAGCATGTGCGAAAGGTACAAGGAAGGGCAAGGGACAGGCTCTGAGGGAAGGGCACATTTGTGCAGAAGCCAGCAGCACATTCAGGGATGACAAATGTCATGGTGCAGAAAGCCAGGGTATTGAAGAAAACTGAGGGAGAAGATTTGGGGACCACCAGAAGAATAGTCATTGTCTCCAAAGATCTCAAGGGTTACCGCATGGAAGAGATCCTTCCAGCACCAGTGGGCAGTAGCCACCGGGGGTACATGGGGCTTGATACGACTTTCTAGGGGGCAGGGCTCAGCAGAATGCAGATGGCTTGCCTTGAGAGGAAGTGAGCCCTATGGGACTGTAAGTAGGGAAAGCGCCTCTTGATTCTACATCAGAGTCATCTTTGCCGCATCAGGTCAGAGCCTGACTCGGACCATATTTGTCCTGACATTACAGATCAAAAAAGCTCTGAAACTGGGAACAGTCTTCCATCCAGATGCTGTGATATATGGTAGTTGTGCAAACAGGTGTTGCAGGGGCAGGAACTATTTCTGTAAGAGTGTGTGTGTGTGAGTGTGAAGAAGCATCTGTCTAGACAGGTGGGTGTCCCAGGCTGGGCTTGTGTAGAAGTAGCTGTGGGTTGGCATGAGGACTGGCGTCCATGCAGAATGTCCATGAAGTTGTACGGGTGGGCGTGAACTGGAGATAGGGATTTTCGGGTGTGTGGATTTGGGGCATACGTCGCTTCCGGAGACCCTCTGTGCAGGCACCAGCAGGTGTTGTGTTTGTCCCTGTGTGTACGTCTCGGCCTTGGTGTCTGTGGAGGGGTGGGGAGGTGGAGGAAGCTGTGGGTGGGCCCCCAGGCATTGGTGTACAGGTGTACAGGTGTGAATGGGGTAACCGAGAACATGTTCTTGTAGAGGCGCCTCCCAGCGCGTACATGTAGCACAAGGGAAGACATATAGCCGTGTGGGGTTGCTCACATTCAGGTGTGTCTGCATCGGCATGCACGGCCTTGTCCGCACATTTCTGGGTGCGTGTGGATGTGTCTGTGGGTGAGCAGGTGTGTGCTCAAGGTTGTCTGCAGGGGTCTACTGTCCAGGTAAGGCATGGGACTTGTGGCTTTATGTAGAGGGCCACCTGTCTGGATTTACCGGCTGTGTGAGTGGATGAGATGGGTGTTTAGGTGGGAGGGTTTGGGGTGCCGGAATGTACATACCAGGCTAGCAGTCAGGGAGGGTGGTCCCATTCCTCTGGGGCCTCTCTCATGCTGTGAGGGGGTCTTGTGTCCCAGAGAGGGAACCCAGCGTTAGTGGAATCTGAGCCGGCAGAACCCGCAGAAGAGGCTTTCCATTCCATGTCACAGCTGGCCCGCCGGGTGAGTTCTCCCTTCTTCACCCCAGCCCCGGGGCGCCTGGCAGAGGCTGCTGTGACCCCCTCCCTGACTCCCAGCCCCTTCCTCCCAGGTTCAGGGGGTTGGGGTGAAAGGTTGGCTGACAATGTCGTCTCTGTTTAACAAAGAAGATGAGGACAAGCTGCTGCCACCGGAGCCCTGTGCAGACCAGTACGTGCGTGTTGGTGGGGGCTGGGCTGGGCCTGACGTCCCCATGTTCTTTCCTTCTGATCTATTTGTCTATCTTTCTGACCAGAGAGGGAGGGGGAGGGCCAGCTCCTGGCTGTTTCCATTTCTCTCATCAGGAAAGAGGCCAAGTTGACATATCTGGAGTTTAGGTCAGATCTCAGGAGGACTTTAAGGGCTGTTGGGATTGAGGTGCTAGAAAGGTACTTCATACTCTCTCTCCTCCCCATCCGCATGGGTGGGAGGGTCCTTTCCCTACAATTGAGGAACAGAAGAGAGAACGTTTAGGTGTTCAGAACAGAGGGTGGTCCAGACCAGTGGTTCTCAGTGCTGGTCTAAACCCTCCTCCTCCTAGGGAGTTTGTGCCAGACCCTCCTTCAAAGCTTCTGATTCGGCAGGTGTGGGCTGAGGCCTGGGATCTGTATTTGCAGCTTGCCTGAGGGGCACCAGTTTAGTTAGGGACCACTGACTTAGAAGGGCTTTGATGCTGGGGGTTAGGAGTAGGACCCAGGGCAGCTCCCTTCTCCTAGCTCCATTCTGGCACACACTCCCTCTCTGCCCTTTCCTCCAGCCCAGTCTCACCCCCTTTCTTTGACACTCCCCTATTCCTTTCTCCCCTGGGGGTCCCCTGATCCACCCATCTCTCCCGCCCCAGGGCTCCCTTTCTCCATCCTGGCGCTCATCCCCTGTCCTTCCCAGAGCTCCAAGGACTCCTCCTCAGATCTGAGGCTCCCACCTCAAGACTCAGCATCTCTCCTTGACTGCCCTTCCCCCCACACTCCTTGCCATCTCTCCAGTCCTCCTCCCCACTAAGCCCTCATCTAGGCCTTTCTCATTTCCTTGGGTCGCTCCACCTGTCCTTCTCTCCAGTGTGCCCTCATTTTCCCAGTCTCCTTTTCCTTCTATCCCAGAACCCCACCCTCGACCTCGCCCTCGCCCCCGCCACGCCTCTTTCCCCAGGGCTACACCTAGTTTCCAGGACCCCTTCTCGCAGAGCCTGAACCCGCCCCAACCGTCGCCGGGCCCCGCCCCCTCGTCCGGGCTCCTCCCACAGCTTTCCAGACTCCGAGGCTCAGGCTTCTTTCCTTCCTCTGGCTGTACTCCTCTCCCCGTCTTTCTTAAACGCCTGACCTCGACTCTTTCCCCAGGAATCGTGGTCTCAGTCCCCTCTTCCCAGATCCCTCACCTAATCCCCTGACACTGTCCCACCCCAGGCGCCTTTCCCTGTGCCTCTGAGCCTTCCGCGGACCTCCAGTCTCCCGCCCCACCCCCGTCACCTGACCTCCTTCTGGCTCCTCCTGTCCCACTACTGGCGCCTGCACCTTGTCTCCCCTCTTCGTCCTCTCCCCGGGCCTCTCGGCCGGTGACACCCGTCCTAATCCCGCAGCCCGCTGGCGGCGCGGCCCCCCTCGCAGACAGTGACCGCGACCGAGGCGGAGCCGCGCGGGCCCGGATTCTGGGACGCGTTCGCCAGCAGGTGGCAGCAGCAGCAGGCGGCAGCGGCGTCCATACTGCGCGGCGCCGAACCCAACCCGGAGCCAGACCCCGAAGCCGGGGACGAAGCCGCAGAGGAGGCTGCTGAGCGCCCCGAGCCGGGGGAGGCCGACAACGTGGCCGGCTTCAAGTGGGGCTTTCTCACCCACAAACTGGCCGAGATGAGGGTGAAGGCTGCGCCCAAGGGCGACTAGTAGGCCGGCCCAGCTGGACACCCCCTCCTTTCTTCCCCCACTCCCATAAAAACCTTGACCCGACACCCCGTGTGACCGCGTGCCTTTTTCCGGGCGGCGGGGATGACTGCTTTTGGGTGGGCAACCTCAAGGCAGGGTCCAGCTCAAAGTGCCCTGACCCGCTCCCCTCACAAATGTACAAGGAGAAAATGACGAGACAGCCAGGGTGTCAGGAGAGATTGTGTTGGATTTAGGATATAACTTTCCAGGAAACTGGGGAACACCAGAGGACAGGCCCCATCGCCTTGTTCAGCCTCTTTTAATTCCTCAAACGTTGCCTGTGGCCCTGCTATGCGCATGGTCCCTGCACCAGGGGAAGGTGAGAGACTCACCGACCAGTGGGTCCCACAAAAGGTGACAAGCTGAGACACAAAAATAAGGCTGTACTTGGGAGCTCAGAGATGAGGCTGACTGGGGAATTCAGGAATTTGGGAGGGAGAATGAATACATGTAATCTTAGAAGGATGAGTGGAAAGAAAGGGGAAGGTAGCCCAGGCAAAGGAAGGAGGACCCTAAACAAAGGCTTGGAGATGTGGACTTGGAGGCAATCAAGTGACCTTGTGTGTCTTTGAGGGAAAGGAAGACAGTGGCCCTATGTGAGGCTGCCGGTGATCAAAGTCCTGATTTGAATGGTCCCTTCCTTTATTGTACTCAATTCTGGATTTTTCCTGTCTCAACCCATCCATAACTAGGAACCAAAGAGGGCAGCAAATCTCCAGGATTAGGGGCCTTTTCCGGCTGGCAGACCCCACATTTCTGGAGAAGACCCCTCCCCCCAGAGCTCCTCAAACATGCTATTCCTGGGTCCCAGATCTAGTCTGGACCGACCTCGGGGGTCGATGGTGGAGATGATCATAATGGAGTTAGTACTAATTTAGTAGTGGTTTTAGTGGCTGTCGTTTATTGAACACTTCCTATATGCCGGGCACTTTGCCATGCGTTTTATGACCATTTCAAAAATATTTTGATCACCGAGGGGTGCAGCTGTGGCTCGGGGAAGTTAAGTGCTTGTCCAGTGTCACACAGTGAGTCGGGAACCCGCATTTCAAAAGACCCAGGAGCGTAACTCGGCGCAAGCCCGCCCCGCCCCCTTCCTCAATAGCTGATCTCTAAGCCAACATCACGACTCCTTTAAATAACGTTTTGGCTTTATTCAGCAGGTTCTCCGACCTCCCACCCCAGGCGTCTCTCCCTAGATCCGGCCTCCACAGGGGCCACGTAGCTGCCCCCTCCCCCTCGGTCCTCTGCTCTGGGAAGGGCCTTCCGAATCATTCTGTCCCATCCTCCCAAGGTTCACAGGGGGAAACCAAGAATCCAGAGGGAAGGGCTTTCCTAAAGGCACCCGGCGAGTCAGAGGCAGGGCGTCCCTGCCCGTGCCCGGGTCCAGCCCTGCGCCCACCCCTTAGCCCTCCCGGGACCCCGGGCCCGGAACCCCGGACTCCCCGGAAGCCCGCTCCCGAGCGGCCGCGATCACACCTCGGACTCGCGCGGCGGGCCGCGGGCGCGCTGGCAGCCGTACAACCACTGGATGACGCGCGCGTTGCGCTCCACCACCGACACCGGGGGGCGCCCGTCCCGTGCTGAGCCCGCCGC
>RCUC01103108.1:0-10665 GCA_003697995.1 Taxidea taxus jeffersonii
TCAAAATTGCCCAATCCAAAAATGAAAACAAAATGAGCAAACCTATCACTCATCCATCTGGGCCATGATAAATCCATACCAGGAGGTGTGAGATTTAAAAGTAAACTTAAAGATTTACTTCATGTTAAGAGCAGAAATAGAAATTTAACTCCAGTTTTCTGATCCCAGATCCTGGTTACATGCCTCATTCACTAGACTAGATGAACTTGTCATAGCAAGAATTCCATCAGTGTTCTATTTGGAAACAAGGACCTTCCCCCTTAATTAGGGGGAAGCTATGACACAGAAATGAGCAAAAGGCTTGGTTGTTTTTATGACTTTTATTGAAAATACCATGATTGGTTTCATTTACGCTAACAAGTCAATTTGAACTAATAAAAAATACATCACTATATATATTCACAGTACACATAGAAATATTTATGTATAAAGTTATAAGTGAAAAGATATTCAAACTCATGATAAGCATTTGTTGAAATTCCAAAGCAGAGTTCAAAGGAAACAATTCAGAACAGATCAGGCGGGGAATTTTCTCTGGGTTACCATGTTGCATCTATTTCCATAACGTAGTTGGAATTTCCTTGAAAAGAAAAATAAATCAGTTTGGCTGTGTTGATCCACATTGTCATTTGAATACATTAGGCTATTCATTAAATGTGGCCAGTGTAAACTAATGAATTTTCAATTGCAGAATGTCTTGAGAGAAATAGTATGCTCTAGGCATTTAGTCAAAAGCCTTATACTTTAGGGTAGCCTGGGTGACTCAGTCGGTTAAGAAACTGACTCATGGTTTCAGCTCAGGTCATGATCTCAGGATTGTGAGATCAAGTCCCCGCATTGGCTTTAGTGCTGGGTGTGGAGCCTGTCTGAGATC
This sequence comes from Taxidea taxus jeffersonii, assembly GCA_003697995.1. Lineage (NCBI taxonomy): Eukaryota > Metazoa > Chordata > Mammalia > Carnivora > Mustelidae > Taxidea > Taxidea taxus. The sequence continues at coordinate 875 of RCUC01103108.1, forward strand.
CCTCTGCTCCTCCCCACTCCACACACGCACTCTCTCTCTCTCAAAAAAAAAAAAAAAAAGGCTTACACTATAAAGAGTTGAACTAAAATATCTACTAGATGTTCTTTGAAAACCACTGGTGTGGTTGTAGTTCAGTAGCACTTATTGTCATTGTGTCTGACAGTGCATCATCTTTCTTAGTGAAATGTTGGAGTTCTGATTTATGACCACCAGCTCCATGTCTCCTTGTCTAGAAATTGTGAGAGTTGGGAGCTGAAGTACAGATGTACAGGAGGCCTTGTTTTGGCAGTGAGAAATTTCTGGCTCTAAGTTCCTGAGTAAATAATCTGAGTATAGAAGCATCTATTTGTCGCAGGAAAAGAGATCTTACCTCTATCCCTTTTAATAATCTATAGGTAAATAATCTTATTTACCTAAACTGGTATCTAGGGTTTGAAGGCATCTTCATTTCCCCTCCTGACTTTTCATTAGGCGAATATTTGTTTTTTCATCATCAGATCCAGCTACTTTCTGGGACCCACCTTTGTAAAGTGAATACAAAAATGAGAATGACTTATGATGAAGGTACTGAATTGTCAACACTAAAATATATGCTACTCAAATGCTTTTACACAGAGATGGGCAACCTTTTTCTGTAAAGGACACAATAATTAATATGTTAGTCTTGGCTGGACATGTGGTCTCCAGCTCAGCTCTGCTGTTGTAGCACAAAGTGGGTTATAAATACACAGTAAGGGTAGTGTTCCAATAAAACTTTATGTGTGGACACTGAAACTTGAATTTCATACGGTTCTCATGTGTCATGAAGTATTTTTCTTTTGATGTGTTTCAACCATTTATTGATGCAAAAACCATTTTGAGATTGCTTTCCAACAACACAGCAGGCTGGACTCATCTCATGGACAGCAGTTCATATACTCCTTCTTTAAAAGTTTTCCCTGAAGAGTTTAAGAATTTTTCCTGAAGTTTCTTTTGCCATATGATTAATTACTCTGGCATCTATTTCTCAGTAGGAGAAGAAAAAGTTGTACTTAATGATCCAAATTGTCTCAAGTCAAGTAGTAGGATCAGATTGAAGCATTTCCCCACAGATATGTAGCAGAAACTATCTTAATTGATCCTCTTCTTCCTAGAAATATACTTTCAAAGCTCCTTTGTAGTTAGTTTAGGGCTGCTTGACTACTTTTGGCCAATAGAATGTGGTCAGGAAATGTCAACACTACTTCTCTGTCCTGTGAGATTGTTCCCTCGTTTTCTGTTTGCTAGTCAACTAGAAGGATGTTGGAGTCTCAGTAGAGGACTCAAAGACTTGGAAAGTGGTAGAGCCCACAGTAGAGGATTCAGAGCCTGGATCCCCAAACCCTCTCAGGAAGCACTGCCTACTCAATACCCAGGTGGGCTGTGACAGGAACCAGAATTACACCTTTGTATTGTGAAGCCACTGAAATGTGAAGATTTTTGTTGCCACAGCAAGCCTCACCTCACTAATGCCATCTTTTTTGTCAACCTGAATGTTTACTAGAATGTCTAGTACATGGTAGGTCCTGAAGAGGTATCTATTGATTGCTAATTGCTTATAAGTAGTGATCTTAAAAAACATTTTATCATGTCATGTTGTAATTATTAAAATATAAAGTAACTTAGATGTGTGATACGTAACCAACCTTCACTAATTGTACACATGGGTTGAGAAGAAAGAGAGAAATCCTGTTCTAGTGGGATTAGAGATCTACATGTTCTATAATGCTGCATTCATTCTCTTACAATTGTCAACATTGGTTGAGTTGCTACTATGTGCCAAGTGCTGAGCCTAGGGATATGGATATAGATCATTTATGACCAATTTATTTACAGTTTTCCAAGCTTCACACTTCAAAGTTAAGATGAGCAAACCAGAACTATTCAAAGAAGAGAAATCAGAGTATTCAGACTAAGGAGAGTTATTAAAAGCATGTGTCACCTATAAAAAAAAGTACTTTGTGCCAAAAATCAACGTGAGTGATGAGAATACTCAGATGAATAAACCACTCCCCCACTCTTTAGAAGTGAGAAATTTGAGACAGATGGACAAGGGGCCATACTATACAAAAGGTATATACCTAATGCTCTGTGACTACAGGAAGAGTAAATGGTCATTCCTGAGGGCTCCAAAGAGTAGCATTTGAGCTGAGTCTGAGAAGAAGGATAAGTGTCACTTAACAAATAAAGGGAAAGCAAGTGTTCCATGTACCCAGGGGGAAGAATGTATTTGGTGGGGAGGGTGATGTAATAGAATGGGATTCATGGGCAATAAGTAGATAGAAGCAGAAAATGAGTAAATGTCAAATAGGCCAAATCATGGAGGTCTTGGATGACACTTGAAAGGGCTTGGTGCCATTTGATACCATGGCACCACTAATGATTTGGGTAAGGAGGAAGCAATCTGGATGGTTATATTTTAAAAAAACAAATAAGAAAATCTCAGACGCTAAAAATGCTATAAACAATATAACAACAATTGTTTAAGTTTCTACAATGTCACATTTTATATTCTCAAAACATGTGTGTGATATGTGAACTGGAGCATGAATAGGGGTGGGAATATTATTTTAGATGGTAGCCAGAAAAGAGCTCTCTGAGGAGGTGAGTTTGAGGTGCAACATGGAAGAGCAGAAGCTTGTTCCACAAGGCCAGGAAGAGGAACAAGTACGAAGGCGCTAAGTCAGGCTGGAGTTGGGCATGTTGGAGGTCAGAAAGATGATCAGTAAGGCTAGATTGCAGTGAGAGAAGGTAGGGTGGTAGAGCATGTGTTCAGAAAGTCCAGTTTTGCCCATGAACAGTCTTTCTCATTAATTAAGTGCAATGGGGAGACTTTTAAGAATTCTTTGACTACCGCTCCAGGAATTATGTAGAAGGGAGATTGTAAATTGGCTAGGGTGCTAGCTGAGCAACAGTTGGGGAAACTGTTAAATAATCCAGACCACAGATGAGAGGATTTGCAGAGGAATTAAAAGGAACTAGACTTCACTGGCATGAATTTGAAGGGCAAGGTGAGAGGATTTGCTAGTGGTTGGTTGTGAGAGCTGGGATAAGGAAGGAAGCAAATATCACTCTTAGGTTTTCACTCACCAAGTAGGGGAAAGGTAGCACTTCCCAAAATGGAAATAATCAGGGCAGGGGAGATTCACAAAAGGAAAGAGAATCCTGATTACTCATGCTAAATTGGAGATTCCTATTAACTGTCCAAAAAAAGATGTTGGGTAGACACACCTGAATATCAGAGTTTCGAGAGTTCAAATCTAGAGATAAAATTTGGGAGTCATTTAATATATTTATAATAATTAATGCTTTGGAATTTTATGAAGTCATCTAGGAGCAAGTGTAGATAGAACGAGATGAAGCCTAGGGCTAAGCCACGGGGCATTTCAACAATTAGACGTTAAATGAACTGATGAGGAGGAACAAAAGAGCCTGAAAAGAATTCAGTAGAGTAGACAGAAAACTAAGTGAGTGCTGCTTTAAAAAAACTCAAAAAACAAAAGGAATGCCTGGGCGGTTCAGTTGGTTGAGCATCTGACTCTTGATTTCGGCTCAGGTCATGATCTCAGGGAAGTGAGATTAAATCCCAAGTCAGGCTTGCACTCAGTGGGGAGTCTGCTTGAGATTCTCCCTCTCCCCCTACCCCCACCCCATGCCCGTGCACACACACACACACTCTCCCTTTCTCTCTCTCTCTCTCTCTCTCAAATAAATAAGGAAAGCTTAAAAAACACACACACACCAAGGGATGAGAATGCTTCAAGAAGGAAAGGCATCTTTTAAAGGATGCTTAAGAAGTCAAATAAAAAAGAGGTCAGAAAATTGACCATTGGGTTTCTCCATGTGAAGGTCATGATCACCTTGGCAAGAGCCAGTGCAGATGAATATAAAACAAGAAAAAGATGGGACAAAAGAAAAAGTGACTATAAATGATTCCCAAGAAGTTTCATTTGAAGAAAGTTGAGCAGTATATTTGTAGACGGAAGGGAATCTGGGGACAAGGAATGTGAATGAAGAAGGTTACACTAGAACATGTTAGATTGATGATGAAAACAAACTAAAAACCAAAGTAAAGGAAGAAAATAATGGGGTAGGAAAGAAAGTGTAATTGCAGGACTAGCATCATTGAGAGGAAAAGCATATCTGGGGTCCAGAGAACAAAAGGAGGGGTTGCCTTAGTTTTGAGTCGTTCTTCAAAGCAATTGCATTTATAAAGTTCATAAAATGGTATAAAAGCTGAAATAAAAAATGAATAAGGTCTGAGGATCTAACGTATGTCATGGTAACTGTTGTTGATAGCACTATGTGGTACAACTGAAATTTGCTGAGAGTAGAACTTAAATGTTTTCACCAAAAAGATTTTTTTAAAAAGGGAAGGTAAATATGTGAGGGGATTGGCGTGCTAATTAACTCAATGGGAGGAATCATCTCACAATATATACATGTATCTGTCATCACATGGTACGCTTTAAACAACTGACCATTTTACTTGTCAATTATACCTTTGTTAAGCTTGAGGGGAAAGAAAAGGCAGTGAGATTATAGGGGCAGGTAACTCAAGAGTATAGTGCAGCTCTGTTTATATCTGCTTTACACAGTTTTAAGATTTGAGGGGTTGGAAATAGGTCCACCCATTTAAGGATAAATACTTGAAAACTATACTACTCAGTAATAGCAATTTTTATAAATTATTTCCTTAGAATCAAAATTCACTTTCAACTTGCCAATATCCCAAATTTAAACACACACACTTCTAGCTATGGTCTGGTTAGCAAGAAATTATTGCATCCTTCATCATAGACAGTAATTAATTTTGCCCAAGAGTGCTTTAAATACATGTGAACTCACAAGTTTATTTGGGGCTTGTTTAATATGAACCAGAAAAAGTCCCAATGTTTCATATTTGTAAATATTAATTTAAATAGCCTTTATTTTGTGCTTAATTTTGGGAGGGGAAGGGATTAGCTAAAGAAATATACATCTATTAGTTTGCAGCTTTAAAAGCTATTTTATCTTAATTATTTTCTCTTAGTTATTTAGAATTTGCCTCCTTCGGCCAAAAAATTGACTATCCTTTCAGCTTTGAGCCATCCACAAATTGTCTTATCAGTCAGTGATCCCTAATCTGTCTCTAGAAGAGAAAATGTTTGGCCTATTTTTTTCTCCTAATACATCTATCTTTTGTTGAACGATCAATTTGAGACTTACTAATTATTAACACCGGTTTTATTCTAGACTTTTGCAAGTCTGTTGGTTACCTCCTGCCTGAATACCAAGACAACTCAGCCTCTCTCCTATAGCCATGGACAACTCCTGCTTCTCCATATTTTTGAAACATTTTATTTTCTTTTATTTAGTGAATATGCAGAACTTTTTGACATCTTGCCTCTAAAAAAATGTTCTTCTATGGTAACATTGGTTTCTTTCTACATCTCTTTCTTCTCCGTTTGTTAATATTTCTACAATTACATTACTTCTGAAGAGACACTCATCATTCTTTAAGCCTAGTCTTTTAGACTGTGTTTCAGAAAATCACATATATACTTCATATGCAAGATAGTCTTGGGTATATGAAAAAAAGTCCCAAGTAGATGTCTGATTATCCCTATATTCTCTCCTCTCACTATTAATGATTTCAAAATATGGTGGGCTTCTCCTTCCAAAGAACCAGCACCACTTGCCATTCTTACACAAGAGCAGATTTCATTGTTTAATCTGTGACATCCCCTATTCTCGAGCAGTCAAATGTTGGTTCATTTTATTTCACAGGAATATTAAGCCCCTGCCACATATTTTAGGGTTTGATACTGGTGTTTATTTCCAGGACTAATTTCTATATTGGTCATTATAATCTACGTTGTGGTATAGCAGCAAACAAACCTTGAAATTTTAGCGGCTTAAAGTAACAACAATTTATCTCTTGCTCAAGAAAACTCCATAGTGGGTTGGGACACCTCCAGGGCATCTGTCTCCCTCATAGTGATTCATGCAATTTTGTGGCTTTTATCTCATGACATCGTCACATCAATATGCGATACTAAGGTTCTCTCAGAGGGCACGTGTCTAGGAAGTCACACATAACTCTTAAATGCTCCAGACTGCAAATAACATCCTTCACTAATTCTCAGCATATTGGCCTGAACCACATACAAGGCTCCGTAATTGCAAGGGTGCTAGGAAATGTGGGAGAGCATATGGATATTTGCTGAGAAGTAAATATTCTCTGCCAGCCTTATTAGTCAGGGCTCAGTTCAGAAAACAAAAGCCACTCTAGGTATTTCAAGTAGGAAGGGATTTAATATAGGACATTAGAAGTCACATACAACTATTTAAAGAGCAGGGAAAGTGAAGGTTAAGCAAGAATCCACTAAAGTTCACGGAATCAGCAAGTTCAGGGATCACAGGAAACTGTCACTCATGATTTCAGCTGTCTGTAGGACTCAGAGAAGCTGCTAGCAAAACCTCCTATCTCCTGTCTGCCAATGCTAGCATGACTCATTGCACCTTCTGCTGGAGATTAAGGCTTTTCCTCTGCCTTTCAAATCTTGTGTGGAAACTCAACGGGCCCAAGACACTAGCCCCTAACCCCAAGTGGCTTTTGAAACCCTGATATGTGGCTAGTTCAAATTGAAATGTGCTTGAAGTATAAATACACACCAGAACTTGAAACATTATCATAAAAGAGGAATGTAAAATATATCATTATTAATTGTTAATACTGATTCCATGTTGAAATGCTATAATTTGAATACTGAACTCAAGAGAGTATGTTGTTAAAGTTCATTTCCCCTGTTGCCAAACTTTTCTAGAGTAACTGTCCTGTTTTACATTTCCACCAGAGACATGTGTAATCCAATTTCTTCACATTCTTGCCAGCGTTTCATGTTTTCCCATTCTGGTGGGTGTATAGTGATATTTCATTGTAGTTTTGATTTGCATTTGCTTCATGATTAATGATGTTGAATATTTTTTTTAATGCTTATATGTCATCTGTATATCCTCTTTGGTAAAACATCACTCAGTCTTTTGCACATTTTCAAACTGGTTTCTTTGAGTTTATTGAGTTTTGAGAGTTCTTCATATATGTTAGATGCCAGTCTTTCATTGGATATGTGGCTTGCAAATATTTTCTCCCAGTCTGTAGCTTGCTTGTCTTTTTATACTATTAACAGGAGCAAACACTTTCCATTTTAACAAAGTCCTTTGTATCCATTTTTTTTTTTAATGAATCATGCTTTTGATGGCAACTGTAATAGCCTTTTGCTTTGTTCTGGATCCTGAAGATATTCTCATATTTTTTTCTAAAAGTTTTGTACTTTTGGTGTACCTGGGTGGCTCAGTCCATTCAGCGACCAGCTCTTGAGTTGGGCTCAGGTCATGATCTCAGGGTTGGGGATCCAGCCCCACACTGGGATCAGCATTCAGCAAGGTGTCTTCTCCTCTCCCTCTCTGCTGCCCCTCCCCCCACTCAAGCCTGCATGTGCACATGCAGGCTGTCTCTCTCTCTCTCTCGCTTGCTCTCAAGTATATAAATAAATAAATCTTTTTTAAAAATTGAAAGTTTTAGAGTTTCACATTTAAGTCCACACTCCATTTTGAGTTCAATTTTATGGAAGTTATGAGTCTCATGTCATTTTTCACCTTTGGATGTTCCTTTGCTCTGGCACTGTTTATTGTAAAATCTATCTTTCCTGTACAGGATTGCTTTTTTTCTTTTTTTTAAGACTTCACTTATTTATCTGTCAGAGAGAGAGAGAGCACAAGCAGTGAGGGCAGCAGGCAGAAGGAGAAGCAGGCTCCCTGCTAAGCAGGGAGCCTGATGCAGGACTCTATCCCAGTACCCTGGATCATGACCTGAGCCAAAGGCAGATGCTTGACCCACAGAGCCACCCAGGTGTCTCACACTGGATTTCTTTTTACCTTTGTCAAAAATGAGTTGATTAATTACCCTGACTAGAAGCTCCAGTACAATGCTACATAGAAATGGCAAGAGCAGATATCCTTGTCTTCTTCCAGGTTTTAATCTCAGGGGAAAGAAATCAGTATTTCACTATTGAGTATGCTGTAAGCTTAAGGTTTTTGTAGGGGTTCTTTTTTCAGATTGAGGAATATCCCCTCTATTCTAATTTTTCTGAGAGTTTCTATCATGAATGGGTGTTTAAATTTATAAAATATTTTTTCTGTACCAATTGATAAAAATCATATGAAATTCATTTGTTAGCTTGTTAATATGGTGGGTTAACATTGATTTTTCAAATTACTGAATCAGTCTTGGATCTCTGAACATGATGTATAATTGATGTATAACATGAACATGATGTATAATTCTTTTTATGTATTGTTGAATTCTGTTTGCTTTTATTTTTATAAAGATTTTTGCATCTATGCTCATAAGAATATTGTTTTCTAGCTTTTGTTTTGATCTGTTTTACATTGTCATGGGTTTCATTATCAGAGTAATGTTAGCTTCATAAAATGAATTGGAAAGGTTTTCCTTTTCTCTTTCTGGAAGAGACTGTGTACAACTGGCTTTAATTCTTCTTTAAAATTTTGGTAGAATTCTCCAGTGAAAGCATATGGGACCAGAAATTTCCATGGGAGATTCTTTTCAGTTATGAAATCAACTTTCTCAATTGTCATAGGGTTGATCTCTTTCATCTTGGGATCGTTTTTTTAGTTTGTGTTTTTCAGGAAATAATCAACTTCTTCTATGTTGTAAAACCTGTGTATAGAGTTGTTTTCTAGTATTATTTTATAATTTTGATGTCACCAAGGTCTATAGTGATAGCATCTTTTTTTATTCCTGATATTAGTAATTTGTGTCTTTTTTTTTCTTTTTCTATCTCACTGTGAATTTGTTAACAATCATTTCTGTGAAGCAGATCTTTATTTTTTTAAATTTTATCATTTTTCTATATCAAATTCATTGACTTCTGCTCTTTAGTATTTTCTCTCTTCTCCCTTCTTTGGGCTTATTTTGTTCTTCTTTTGTTAGGTTCTTGTGAGAGCCTAAATTATTGATCTGAGGCTTTTCCTAGTTTCTTTTCTAATGTAGCACTTAGTGCTATAAATTTCCCTCTCAACACTGCTTTAGCTGCTTCCCACAAATTTTTATATGTTGTATTTTTATTTTCATTCAATTCAATGTATTTTTAAATTTCCTTTGATACTTCCTTTTTGACCCCTGAACTATTCAGGTATGTATTGTTTAGTTTCCAAGTGTTTAGAGATTTTCTTACTATGTTTCTGTTTGAAAGATTGATTTCTAGTTTGATACTCTTGTGATCATAAAACATACTCCATGGGATTTGAGTTCTTTAAAATTTGTTGCAGCTTGTTTGATGACCTAGGATATTGTCCATTTGGGTATAATTTCCATGGGCACTTAAAAAGAATGTGCATTCTGCTGTTACTTGAGGGAGAATTCTACAAATATCACTTAGAACTTGGTAGGGTAGTGTTAAGTTTTTCCAGATCATTGCTGCTTTTCTCTCTAGTTTTCCTGATTATAAATAATTTGGGGTTTCAGTTTTTCGGTTTTTGCTTTATGTATTTTGTAGGTCTTCTGCTCGATTCAGACATGTTCTTGGTAGATTGGCCCTTTTATCATTACAAAATGTCTATCTGTGTTAATATTCTTGGATCTGAAGTGTGTTTTATCTGATATTAATATAGTCATTCCTGCTTTTTTTTAAATTAATGCATTTAGAACCAAATCACATAGTGTTCCATTTTTTGCTTCAATCATCAAACAGATCTTGGAAAACTCAAGA
>RCUC01103111.1:0-12085 GCA_003697995.1 Taxidea taxus jeffersonii
CAAGGCACTGGGAGGGTGATCAGAGACGTGCTCATGAGCCACCCTTCCAGAAACCGCAGGGACCAGCCTGGCCCAGCTCCAAGGTTTGGGAGCTTTTCAGAGCTGCTTCTTGTGGAGCTTTGCCACCACACACAACAGTCACGTTGCCGGGGGTTGGTGCAAGTGGGCCTCCTCCTCTCAGCAGACAGTATGCTCCTTCTAGCAGGGTCTATGTCCGGTGTTTCTCTTGTGTCTTCTCTTTGCCAGTTCTCACCTCAAGGTTTCCAGAGGGCTAGGGTCTAATATGACCTTGTGGATTCAGTGGCCTGGGGCACAGTCCCCACCCGGTTAGAGGTCACCCTTGGTCAGCAGCCTAATGGAGCCTGCCTAATTCAGTATTAAGTGCAAGGGTTAAGGAAGTAATATGTAGGAGGAGAGAGGGGAGGGGCTGTGTCACCACCCAGGGGGAGGATTGTAAGAGAAAGATTTATTGAGGAGGTGGGACTTGAAATTGCACCCGAGGGAATCAGTTCACATTGAACTTGTATGTGTAAGAAAATAAAGCAGGATGCAAAACTGTTACATAGCAGTATCCCACTTCCACCTAATCAAAAATAGCAAATTCTAGAAGCAAATATACCACAATGCAGTATTAATAACAGTGACCTTGGATTCTGGGAGCATGGAGAAATTCTGGATTTCTTGTTTGTATATTTTTTATTTCTCAAATGTTCTGGAGTAAGCATGCATTGCTCTTCTAATCACAAAGCCGTGTTACAGATTGATCAATCAAGTGGTAATTGAGGAGGTAGAGACAGGGAGGGCTCACCTTGCACAGGGAACGAAAAAGTGGAAATGAGAAGAGGGGCCTTGAAAAAGTTTCTTTACTCTCCCCTGGGTTGGAAGATGGGGGGACTTATGCAGGCTTGTAGATTATAGGGAAAGAGCTCCTAGGAAAGAAGACACTGAGAAGAGAAGAGAAGCCAGAAGGAGCGAGACTCAGGGTGAGAAGGGGGGTGTGGGGGGAGGGCTCAGGTCAGCGGAAGACCAGGTATGCTCACAGCAAGCGTAACCTGTTTCCGCATGTGCAGAGAGAGAAGTTCCTGAGTGGGAGCATCTGCCTGTCACGGCGTTCTGTCCATGCCAGGTGTTCATGGCACCCCAGAGTCCCCAAGGCAGAAAAGGAGGAAGCAGCCCAGAGGTCCCTGGGTGGCAGAGGGGGAGAAAAGCACCTCAGGAAGGAGGCTGGTTCCAAGGGTGACAGTGGGTGCTCCGGTCAGAGAGGGCTGCTCCAGGGACAGGGTGATCTCATTCACACCCATAAAGCAAATGGCTGCCGGGCACCCATGTTGCAGGCACTGTGCTAGATTCTGAGGGGAAAATGACAAGCAGAGACAGACACAGTCCCTGCTCTCATAGCATTCAGTCTTCTGGGTGAGCCACACTGGAATGAATAATCCCAGAGAAAAATGTAAAACCACCATGGAAACAAGAGTTACACATTCGAGATGGGATATAACCAAAGATTTGAGGATGGGGGCAGTTGTCCTCAGGAAAGGCCGGTTGAACCGACAGTGGAGGATGGGCAGAAGTGAACCGTGTGAAAAGAGGAGAAGAGGTGGGTAGAGAGAGAAGAGCGCTATGCGCAGATCAGGTCATGGAGAAGGTGGGGAACATTCCAGAAAGTAAAAGAAGCCAGTCTGTAGTGATAGCACCAAGGAGCTGGTCTGGGTGTGTGTGTCCCTGTATGCTATCCTTTAACATCCCCACTAAGACTCCAAATAAACACCCGTGCAGAGCCCAGGGAGCGCGCTCATTCCATCATGGCAGTTCAGGACGATTCCGCTGTCTGCCCTCTCTCAGCGCGGCTGCCGCCTGCCCACCAAGGCTGTCCTGCAACGCAGTTCTGTCCTGCAATGCAGTTCTGGAATTACACCACTGCCTGTGTGGCCAGAAATGTGGGATGGGCCCAAGTCTAATTGGCCATGAGGACAATTTGGGGTGTGTGTGTGTCTAATTGGCCATGAGGACAATTTGGGGTGTGTGTGTGTGTCTAATTGGCCATGAGGACAATTTGGGGTGTGTATGGGTGTGTGTGTGTGTGTGTGTGTGTTTTCCTGCCATCTGCATTGATGGTTTCTTTGAAACTGTTCTAAATATGGCGGTTTTTTCTTGCATCCGATGAGGGAAGACTCAGAGTGGGGGGTATAAAGAAGGGGTACTTATTAGTTTGAAAGGCAGTTTTTCTTTGTATGTTAAGAGAAAACTGAAGAACCCACTGATAGCAGGAAAAAGGAAGCATCTTCTAGGTCTAGCATGTGCATAAAGGGGTACTCAGTTACTGCACTTCCACTGTTTTCCCATGGGAAAACACAGCGAGACTTGGGAATGCGGATACCTGAAGCCAGGTTACTTTTACGTTCCATAACCATGCTGTTTGTGGGATTGTTGTTGCCACAGTAGTTGGCTTTGCGTAGACAGATGGCTTTGGTCTGATCCTACAAATCTTTATTCCAGTCTCCATGGCAAGGAAACCACTGCCAGATGCTCACAGACAGTCTCTTGTCCAACGTTCCTGCTTTGGTTAACAACATCCCCCCCAAAATACAACTTTTTGTCATCACAGCTTGAAATACGATGACTGGTTTCAGCCCTAGGAACATAGTGGTGAGCATCGAAGGGACAAGTAGCCAATTTATCTGGGACAATAGCAGGATTTGCCCATCCAAGTGCTCCGTGGAGACACAGACACCCTCACCGCACATCCAGGCCCCAGCAAATTCACTTCCGGTCCCTGATGTTGGGGGGGTGAGGGCAGGTGGGCTCTGGCCTGAGGGAAGCGGGTGGTGCTAGCAGCTAGGCCGGTGCCTCACGGGTCCCCTTCTCTGGCCCTTCCCACTCCTCAGGCGGCAGCGTCTCTGCGGGCTGGGCCTCGCGCTGCCTTCCTTGCGCTCCTCGGCGGCCCTCTTAGGAAGGAGAAGGGGCGCCTGGAAATGGGCGCCAGGAGGCAACGAGGAAGGTCGGAGGAGCACTGCTGGCTGGGAAGAAGCCTCGTTTGTGTAGTTGTCCGCCTCGAGGGGTAATTTCGATTTTGTGCGCAGAGAAGAGGAGCTAAGCAGGCAGAAGAGCCTGTATCACCAGGGACGGCAAGCTGGTTGTTTTGTTTCGCAGGCGGCGTAGAAGCTCACGAGTCAGCACGGGTATCTGAGGTTGCTTAGTAGGGTGCACGCCCAGGTCAGCGACAGGGAGTCTCAGGGCTGAGGAGAGAGCTCGTGAAAAGAGTTGGAAAGGAAGTGAGGAGCAGGAAGTTATAACCTGGCTGCGGAAAACCAAGTGCATGTTGTGAGCCTTTGTTCTGTCACTGTGATACTGGAAAGAAAGAGAGAGAGAAAAAGAAAGAAGAAAAAGAAAATACGCAGCAGTAGTTCTTGTCCTCAGGTCGTTTAGGAAAACTAGGCCCCTGGGCGGGTCAAAGGTTAAATGGCGACATAGCAGATGCCAGAGAAGTGGTTGAGACTATAAATTCCTATTAGGAAGAAATCAGTGGGGCTGCAAGTGACCTGGGAAGGCGTTAGTGGAGGAAAGGGACTCATGGCCTTTGAAGATCAGACAGGAGAAAAGGAAGGTGGGGATACTACAGGTAGAGCTGCTGACAATATTTTTCCAAACCAAGGAGTAAATATGTGATCTGACCGAAATGTTTGTGCTATCCAAGGTATGGGGGATCAGGGTGCTGGAATACTGGGGTTTGGGGAACACTTCAGTAGTTTATAGAACTTAAGTATAAGTGAGGAGAACCTGTCATGATTTGAGTCTTCGTTGGAGTGCTAGTGGGAAATCACCGAAGAGCGTTAAGAAGGGGGGTGACGGGGCCACAGTTTTATTTTAAAAGATCGTCTGGCTCCAGTGTGGAGAACAGAAAGAAGGGGCAGAACACAAAGCCAGTTAGAGGCTATGGAAACAGCTTAGGAGAAGCGGTCATGTCAACTCGGCCTCAGAAAGAGGAAAATGAACAGATTTATAATTGTACCTAATTTGTCAGGACCCAGTGACGAATGTGTTGCTGAGGGAGAAGTATCAGGTGATTTGGGGATCCTAAAATAGGGCCCCTGAATACAATGACACTCCTCTCATCAAGAAGTGAAGTTCATGTCCCTTTCCTTGAGTCTGTGACTTCTTGACCAGTAGAACATGGTGGAAGTGATGTTGGGTCAGTATCTGGGCCTAGACCTTACGGTACTGGCAGCTTCGAGTTTCTTTCTCTTTAAATGTTTGCTCTTTAAATGTTTGCCATGCTGTGAAGATGGCCAAACTTCCCTGTGGAGAGGCTCACGAAGAGAGGAGCCGGAGGGCACCATCTTGGAAGTGGGTCTTCCAACCCCAGGCAAGTCACGCCAGGCAATGCTGCAAGGACATAGGGTCCCTCCCAAGCCCCATACCAATTGCAGATTTGTGAGTGAAATAAATTACTTTCTCATTTTCAGTTTCAGGGTAGTTTCTTACATACTAGTAGAAACACTGTAACAGATGACCGCTAGGTTTCTGGCTTTCATTAGGGGATGGATGGGAGTTATTTATGATGCAGAGACGACTGGAAAAGCCCAAGTAGGAAGAAAAGATTATGAGTTTGCTTTTCAGCTTGTGAGTTTGCAATGCTTCTGAGACATTTAAGTTAAGAGGTCATGGGAAGCCCGGATGGTTCAGTGGGTTAAGCATCTGCCTTTGGCTCAGGTCATGGTCCCAGGGTCCTGGGATTGAGTCCCATGTCAGGCTCTTTGCTCACAGCGGTCTTCTTCTCCCTCTGCCTGCCCATCTCTCTCTCTCCCTCTCTCTCTCTCTCTCTCTCTCTGACAGATAAATAAAAATTAAAAAAAAAAAAGCTGAGAGGTCCTGTGGGGTGGGCTCTTGGATTTGTGGGTGTGTAGCTCAGGAGGAAGGTTAGGTTTGAAGACAGAAATTGTGAGTCAGTTGGAAATGGGTGTCACCTAAAGATGTGATTGTGGATGTGGATCCAGAGTGAAAACAGAAGTGGGTCTTGGTGTGAGGACCTCTGACACTTTCTAGTGGGCAGAGGAGAATGAAGCTGCAAAGACCTGAAAGGAGGAAGAGAACCTGGAGAGGGTGTATCCAGGGAGCAGGACAGAAGAGTTTCAGGAAGGAGGGAGGGAGGAAGGGAGGGAGCGAGGTGGGGACTGGCAAGGTCAAGTGAAGCCAGGAGCACAAGCACAGGCTGAGTGAGGCACACTCTTCCCCAGGCCTCCCAGGGACCAACATCACAGTAAGCAGTATGGCTGGGTTCCTAGAAGCCTGGGGATGGGACTGGGGGACAAAGGCAAGATGAGGATCACACCTGTGCCCAAAACCAGTTCCTCCCTGGAGCCTTGTTTCTTGAACAGCAGCCCCTAAATCAGCATCAGCATCACTTGGGAGCTTGTTAGAAATGCAGACTCTCAGGCCTGCCCTCCTGAATCAGTCTGCGTTGTAACAAGATCCCCAGGTGACTCCGATACACTCGGAAGTGTGAGAATGCACGCATTTGGGTCCCTGAGTTGAGTCACCAAATCAGGCGCTGGACAGTAACTCAGGGGAGCCGCCAGATGGCGCAAAACTGAATCAAGTCACACACCGAGGACCCGCCGCAAACAGAGGTGACGGTTGATTACACCTACTTTCCTTCAAGTTTTAGTGTCTAACTTTAGATGCAGCCCGCTGGTCAGAATCATCTGAGGAACACCTCAGTTCTGGATCTTGGACACCTAGACCCCAGCAAAGCCTCCCCGTGCCAACCCATGGATCAAGCACCCATGGATTTATTGAAATATCTTCAGATAGAGAAAAAAATATATTTTCTCATCTAGTATATTTTGGGATGTTGGATTCCTTTATTTCTCTGTGTAGAGCAGTGCCTTCCTCAGTTCTTCTAATTTAACCTTCAGAAAGGTTTCCTCTAGTTCTAGGAGGGTGGGCCTTGTTTTGTTCGTGTCACTGACAATGTTTAGAATTGTCAGGCTGATTTTCAGTTGGGTTCAGTACTGTTTTAGATTTTTCTAATGTTCTGCCTTCTGTTGGGGTCCCTTCCATAGGGGATATTGTCTGCCTCCCCAAAGTCTTTTGAGTAGTGAGGCCTAGTGACTCATCAGCGAGGTGTTGCTCTGTCCGGGACATCCAGCAAAATCTAGGTTGTTACTGTGCAGGTTCAGATGGAGAAAGGAAGAAGGGCAAAGGCCTGTAGGTCGTCTGGAACCCAGCTTAAGCTCCACCTTCTCCAGGAAGCCTTCCCTCATCTCCCTATTCCTCTCTCTGCTGTGATCTCTTGAGATGCGGTGGGAAGGGCCACCCAGTCGCTCTTAGGTTTAACCTTTGAACACCTTCACTGTTCACTTGCACGGGGCAGTGGATGTTTGGTCCCCAGATAATTCCATTTGGGAAATTGTCTGTGTTCCCTGAGCAGGTCACTGACACTGCCACCAACCTAGGCTTCCCCTGCCCCACTCTCCTGCCCCTTTGTCGTAGCATAAGGTATGGAGGGATGGTGGTGGGCACCTGAGTCTGGACTGGGCAGCCTGGGAGGGTGGAGGGAAGGGGATGGGGGGCAGAAAACACACTTGAGTCTGAACACAGGCCCAAGAACTGGTTCCCCTGGCGGAGTTCACCCCTGGGTCACGTGCCTTCTCAAAGGAGGAGGGAAACTGTGCTGCTCCAGGCAATTCAGAGTTAAGGCCACTTTTCATTCTAAGCTGGGGGAGCATTTTGTTTTAGCATTTTCCCCAGGCCAAAAATGCACTGCTTGCAGCCCAGCTGCAAATACAGGCTGTATACTGGGTGGGGGGCGGAGGGAGGCATCCCCTGTAAGACTTGCTGGGAAGGAAAGGATCAGAGTGTCCCTGGCCTGGTCCAGGGAGGATGGCAGTTTCCTTTCGGCCTCCCTCCCCAGGGACTTGAAGTGTCCTTACTTCCTGGATCTGATGGCAGAGAGCCCTGCCCTCAGGGCTACAGTTCTGTCACAGTCCTCACTCCTGACACACCTGCACAAACTAGGTGCTTAGTAAAGAGGTTCAGATAAGGGCATGAACCAGCCAGGCCCTCTGGCCTGATCATGATGGCAGCTTTGCCCCCAGTCGTTTGGGTCTCTTGGTGGGGCTCGGGCCAGACTAAGCTGATGGATCTTTCCAGGTCTACCTCTCAGACTTAGCCCAGCCCCCCCCCCCCCCCCCCCCCCCCCCGCACCTCCACCTCATGGATCAAAGATTAGGTTTTGAGGGTGGGAGGAGTGGAGCCTGCTGGGCGGGCAGGCTATCTGGTCCCAGGGTTTGCTGTCGGAGCTAAAAAGCAAGCTCTAAATCAGAGCCTCCTTGCCCCCACTTCCCAGGCCTTGGGGCTCCTAACTTTCCTGGTAAAGCTCTTTCCCTCCTCTCCATTCTTAACAAATCCCCGAAGCCTTCAACAGTTTCTAAATTGCAGGTGGATGGGATTTGCTAGCTTAGCCAAATACACTGAATTAAATATACTCCTCAGATTCCTCCACCTGGGTCTCTCAACTTCCATTCTCCATTCTACTCTTCCCTACGCCCAGGACCCTTAATGCCAACGTGCCTCCGCCTCTGTTGTAACCCGCACACACTCCCGGATCCCCGGGCGACGACTTTGCTATTTCATAGCACCTGATTTGGATTTAACTCTTAGAGCACCTGACTTAGATTTAACTATTAGAGCACCAAATGCCTGATTTCTGTTTTGTAGGGCTTCCCGGTCTTCCCAGTGTTCAATGAGCAGAGCGTCAGAAGGGCTGAAGAGCTTTGACCTTTGGAAAGGGCCTTTCTAGTTCGGTTTTTGAAGGATTGAAGTCTTCTCTTGCTCTGGGAATGAGAGTAAGTTGCGATGTCTCTCTGCCTTGGTTTCCCTACATGTGATAAAGAAGTTATCAGTTCTACCATCGCCTTTTTCTCTAGTTTTAAGGCAGTGGTTAAAATCCCAGGTATCGAACCTGTCTATAGCCTCACATCCTGAATTTTCTGGGACAACTTTGATTTCAAATACTTAGTCTCTGTTGTCAGATCTGGTGTCAGATCTTGTGATCTGATCTGGGATCAGAATTTAAGGTCTTGAGAATTTATGAATTATTCCTTCCAGAAATGGGCCGGAATTTTATTGATTAGTATGCATATACAAACCATTCTACTGAGGAGGGGGGCTGGCCTGCAAAGCCGAATCTATCATTCTGCCCAGTGGGAATGTGGCCGTGTCACTGGCCACCATCCCTGGGGGGGCACTGGGAGACTGCCAGCACTCATTCCCCTTGTCTTACCCCACCCCGTCATCCCCTGGGCACTGGACAAGAGAGGGGCCTACTCACCGGCACAGAGTGTCCACAGCACAGGCCGCAACTTCCCCACCATGGTCTTGCTTCCTCTGTGCCCCAAGCCCAGCCTGGCAGGGATGGGCCCCAGGCAGGTCTGGGCTTACTAGTTAAAGGCACAGCAGCCTCTGGCCTGGCCCAGCCCTCTGCCCCTGTGGTTTCTCTTTTCCTGTTTACCTTTGCCCAGCCTGGTTCCCCCCACCGCGCTGCTCCGCGGGACTGGCAGGTGAGTCTCCTACGGGACTGGACTCGCGCTACACCTACTCCACCAGAGGCCCCATGGGGAAGAGGAACTTTCCCCACCTTCACCTGCCCCCGCCCACCTTCTCCCCACGTAGCAGGTGTACAAAGTCCTGGGCTTCTCACCAAGGTGTGGGCTTCTGTAACAGATAGGAAATTACCATCTCATTATAAAAAGGGAATGATCTCAGAGGCAGGTTTCCAAAGCCAATAAAAAAGGGTGTTGCCCACAGTTGTTGAAACCTTCCAAAGCAGAATATGATCTGTTCATCTACTTCCCTCGCTTTTCTACAACCCCCACCCCACTCCATGCTACAGGCAGGGGCACAGAGAAGACAGGAAGTCTCTGTGCTCGGGGAGTCGATAACTTGGTTGGGGAGATAGAGACTACACAAATAACAAAGAAGACAGTTCTAGAAATAACCTGCCCAACTTGCCTCAGTTTGCTTGGCTACTCTAAGTAATGCTGCGTAAGCATAGGGGTGCATCTGTGCATGTGTCTTTTCCAATTAGTGTTTTCATTTTCTCTGGGTGTCTATTCAGTAGTGGAGTTACTGAATCATATGGTATTTCCATTTTTGACTTTTTGGGGAGCCTCCATATTGTTCTCCACAGTGGCTGCCACAGCAGTGCAAGACGGTTCCTTTTTCTCCACATCCTCACCAACACTTGTACCTTGTTGTCTTCTTCTTCTTCTTCTTCTTCTTTTTTTAGCCATGCTGGCAGGTGCAAGATGATATCTCACTGTGGTTTTGACTTGCATTTCTCTGATAATGAGTGATGTTGAGCATCTTTTCATGTCTGTTGACCATCTGGATGTCTTCTTTGGGAAAATGATATTCAGGTTCTCTGTGCATTTTTAAATCAGGTCATTTTTTTTTTTGGTGTTGAGTTATATAAGAACTTTTTATATTTTGGATATTAACCCCTTAAAAGAGATATTCTTTGAAAATAACTTCTCCCAATCAGTAAGTTGCCTTTTCATTTGTTGATGGTTTTTTTGTTTTGTTTTGTTTTTTGCTGTGCAAAAGCCTTTTATTTTGGTGTAGTCCCAATAGTTTATTTTTGGTTTTGTTTCCCTTGCCTTAGGAGACATATCTAGAAAGATGTTGCTATGCCTAATGTTAAAGAAATTACTGCCTATGTTTTCTTCTAGGAGCCTCATGGTTTCATGTCTCACACTTAAATCCTTAATCCATTTTGAGTTTATTTTTGTGTATGGTGTAAGAAAGTGGTCCAGTTTCATTCTTTTGCATGTAGCTGTCCAGTTTTCCCAGCACCATTTATTAAAGGGACTTATCCCCCGCCCCCAGAACTGTCCTGGTTTTAAAACAGAAAGTTCCTTGTCCCTGGAATCTCTTCATCCCAAGCAAAGTGGGAATGATTGGTCACTCTATTTAAAGGGTGACGGTGCTTTGGGGAACACAATCTGGAACATGGTACAGGAAATGAGATTGGGGCAGGAGAAGGGGCCCTACTTTAGTTTGGGTAGTGTTATGGGTCTCTATTTTACAAACAGGGATTTGAGTCTCAGAGAAGTGAAATGAGTTCTCAAAGGTCACACAGCTAGTAAGTGGTTTTCTGATTTCTAGTCTGCCATTTCAGTGGCCTGATGTCACGTTCTGCAGGTAACTGAGGATATGTGGAAGACAGAGGAAGTGTCCTCCCCCTGAGTGGTCTCCTCCTTACCTGCTGCCTCTCTTAGGTGTGTTGGGCCTTCCTCTTTCCCTCCTCCACTTCCCCGTCACTTTTCATTCTCTGTGCTGGTATCCAGTCATCTTGAGCTTTTTACCCCAATTGATGCGGCCCTTCAGTTCTTCCCTGACTCATTTCACCTCTCTCTTAAACCACCTTTCATCTTTTTGGAACCTTGAAGTGTGTAGGCGTGAAATGGACCCCCATGTTTTCTCAGTTGTGGTCATTCTTTGGCAGTCAATTGCCGAGTCCCTACTTTGACCCCCAGGATGGAGGTTTGATGACTGGTGTATGGTGGTGCCCCCGCCCACCTTCTCAGAGATATGTTTCTTGGTGACTCTTTCCAAAGGAGCCCCCGACTCCAGCCCTGCCAAGTCTCTGCCACAAAACCTGTTTGCTTTCTTCTCAGTTCTAACCACTGACATCCCCAAACTTTGTCCATGCTAGTCTCTCCCCATCACATTGCTGTTATAATCCAGCATGTCTTTTAAAGGCCAGTGCATGTAATATTACTTTTTCTATGAAGCTTTTCCTGACTTCTTTAGCCAGAAGGGCTCTTCCCTTCTTTGAACTCACACTCTGGGTCCTCTTAGGCTGCTTAACTACATTCTACCTTATGCTTGAGTTATTTTTGACCTGTGTTTCATTCCTCCTAATAAACTGTGAGCTCATTCATTTATTCAGCCAATTTTTGATGATACTCTGTGCAGGGCATTGTTCCATCTAGCTAGGAAGAAGGATCATTTTGAGCATGTCATTATGTGTCTTACTAACTTGGGTCAAGGATAGTGCCTGACGCATAGTGGGTAATTTGTGAATGGGTAGACAGATGGATGGATGGATTGATGGATGAAGGTTTAATTATAGAATGTGTGGGATAAGGGGCTAAACGATTGGCTTTTTGGTTTGCTTCGGACATGGTGATAGTGAGAGGTGACAAAGTGGAATAGAGTGGGTTATGAGCTCATTTGAAGTTTATGAAGCTTGTGAAATTTATTTATTTTTTAATAAATAAATACATTTATTTACTAAATTTAAAGGGGCAGAGGGGGAGTAAGAGAGAGAATCTTAATTAGGCTCCATGCCTAGCATGGAACCCATTGTGGGGCTCAGTCTCACAAATCTGAGATCATGACCAGAGCCAAAATCAAGAGTTAGATGCTTAACCAACAGCCACCCAGGTACCCTGAAGCCCATGGAATTTTTTATACCACCCAGGCTTGCCACTTGGCCATCACCGTGAGCGCAAGTGTGGGGAAGGGACTGTGAAGGATGAGCACAATTGCCCACTTTACTATCCCGGGTCATTGCTGCTCACAGAAATGTAATCCCGGTCACAAGCCATGACCATACCCTCTAGTAACATGGTGCTCTCCCAACATCCATCCAAGGCCCCTCCCCATTCTCTATATCAGGTATTTTTTCCCAGCGCCGACTAGACTGACATGGCTGAGATACAGTTTCATTCCTCTAAATTTTTGGTGTTAGGCCGTGTTCTGGAAAGACTTTGAATAGGTAGCCCCAGGCAAGAGGGTATGAAGAGAGAGCCCCCAAATAAATCCTTTTCTTCAGGCCTCACCATCAGTGAAGGGTGACCTTCTCCTAACTTTGCTCCTCAGTGTCAGTGTCCAGTGTCCAGAGAATCAGCCAGGAGGGAAAGGGTTAAGTGGGGCCTGCTTTCGGGTCTGGGTCCTGAGACTGCATTCCTTCCTCCTAGAGATCTGCCAGGCTGTGGGGCCAGAGGCTAAATTTAGAAGGTAGCTAAGATTTCCTGTTAACAGCTGTCCTGCCCCTCAGAGAAGAAGCACGGGAGAG
>RCUC01103115.1:0-15193 GCA_003697995.1 Taxidea taxus jeffersonii
GGTTCTTGTGAGGGGTGCTTTGATGAGTCTGAAGCTCACAGTATGTGCTCAGACCCAGCAATATTAATTTGGATGTTGCTCAGGGCGTGGGCTAAGGCAGAAGGCAAATCCCCCAAAGGTCTGGGATCATCCTCCTGGGCCAGGACCCCTCGCTATTTCTCTCTCCTTCTAGGGACATGGGGGGCTTTGCCATTTGGTGCAGGAAGGCCAAGGCCCCAAGGCCGGTGCCCAAGCCCCGAGCTCTCAGCCAGGACATGCGGGGCCTCTCCCTGGACCCACCTGCCCAGCCCAAGTGAGTCCTCAGGCTTGGGGATGGGGTGGCCGTGGGGGGAATTAGGGCTGACCTGTGCTGTTTTGCCCCCATCAGTAAGGGTGGCTTTCCAGAGCGGACCCTGTCCAGGTTAGGCTCTCGGGCATCTACACTACGGCGGAGCGACTCCATCTACGAGGCCTCCAACCTCTACGGCATCTCAGGTGAGCGCCGTGCAAGAAACCAAGGCACTGGGGCGGGGCAAGACTGGCTCGAGGTGGGCTAGCCAGGAGGGGGTGGGGTCAGGGTTGGAAGCCGGCTTGGGCCTCCCCAGTTTTTTGTAAAGACTGCAGAGAGCCTGGTGCTTGGCAAAGGGCCTCTCTGGCTGGGGGTGGACTGCAGGCAGGCTGCACTCCTTGTGTCTCAGCCCCTACCCTTACCTGCCTTCCTCAGCCATGGACGGTGTTCCCTTCACCCTGCACCCCCGGTTTGAGGGCAAGAGCTGTGGCCCCCTGGTGAGTCTCTGCTGGGGGATCCTGGGTTTGCACCTGCCAGTTGCCTTCCTAGGGGTTCAGGATGCAGAGAGGGAAAGAGGGTCATCTGTGTACCCAGTGGCCCAGCACAGAGGCCCATGTTCCTGGGTTGGAGGAAGCTGGAAGCCAGAGGGTCTTAGTCCCAGAATGGGGAATCAGGCGGGACAACTGGATGCTGGCGGCAGGAGGCTGTGGCAGGAAGGATGAGGGGATGTTTAGGCAAAAAGGGGGCGGCCCTCCTTGAGGAGGTTAGGGTCCCTCCCGTAAGACTGACCCACGCCTGCCCACCAGGCCTTCTCTGCCTTTGCTGATCTGACAATCAAGTCGCTGGCAGATATTGAAGAGGAGGTGAGTGTGGGGCCCAGGATGGGATGCTAGGGGACCCCCACCTTCCTGCTACCCCAGTTTCCCCCAGCCACACCCCATCTCCTGAGAGCTGGAGCTCGCTAACCCCGTAATTATCTTCAC
Organism: Taxidea taxus jeffersonii; assembly: GCA_003697995.1. NCBI lineage: Eukaryota > Metazoa > Chordata > Mammalia > Carnivora > Mustelidae > Taxidea > Taxidea taxus. Next base: position 1,252 of record RCUC01103115.1, read on the forward strand.
CCCCTCACCATTCCTCAGGCACCACTATGCCCCCCTCACTCACTCTGTTCTCCCTTTCCCCCTGCTCCACTGCCCCCCAGTATAACTACGGCTTCGTGGTAGAGAAGACTGCAGCCGCACGCCTGCCGCCCAGCGTCTCGTAGCTCTCGGTCAGCCCCAGGACAGAGCCCCTGCCCGCCACCCCAGGACTGGCCGCCACCCCACCCCACAGCATCTTGGGAACCTTGGCAGGGCAGGGTGTTCTAGACCCTCAGCCACCCAGGGGATCCACAGCCCTGGAGAAGGAGCAAGGCCAATCTGCTTGGTGATGGGGTCTCTTGCCCCCTGGGCTCTGCAGGGCAGGGGTGGGGGCCGGATGGAAACCAGTGCCTTCAAGTCATTTGTGTCAAAACTCTCTGGTGCCTGGAGGCCACGCAGGCGTCCTCCTGGCAATAAACACCTGGAGTCCCGATCCTGGCTGCCAGTCCTCTGTGGCTCACCATCTTTGCGATGCACACCCAGCACAAGACAGGGCAGATGACCACCCAGTAAGCAAAATCGAGGAGAGGAGGCAGCGCCGCTGCCATGGCCAGAATATTCCGCAGAGGCGCGGGGAACAGGCTTAGCGAGTGACTGAGCGGGCCTGTAGATCAGAAAAGCCCCGGTCTGCCCCTCCGTAGCAGGAGTAACAGTTTCAATTATGTTTGTGGGGAGGGGATCAGATCCCCAACACCCGATGTGCAGTGTCTCATTTGGTGTTCCCACATCCCAGTAGGAAGCCCTAGTTTTGGCATCTTACAGATAGGGAAACTGAGGCCGGGGCAGCCGAGGTCACAGCTGAGATGTTCTTTTTTAAAAGATTTTATTGGAGAGAGAGCACGAGCGAGCGAGCACGGGGAGGAGCAAAGGGGCAAGCAGACTTCCCTTTGAGCACAGAGCCGGATGCGGGGCTCCAGCCCAGGACCCTGAGATCCTGACCTGAGCCGAAGGCATACGCTTGATCAACTGAGCCACACAGGCGCCCCCACAGCTGAGATTTGAACCCAGAGCCTACTGTCCTCACCTGAAGCTCTTCTGTGTGTCTTTTGCTCTGCTCTGCGGTGGATCCACTCAGTCAATTTTCATTATTCGCAGCCGTTATGGTCTATAACATTGCAGTGAAAACTGAGTTAGGGAATACTGGATTCCACCGCGAATACAGAGGTAGGTTCCTGCAAGTCTTTAGTCACCTTTTTGTCAAGCAATCAATACGTGACCTTGTTTTGTGTGTGTTTCAAGACACCTTGTTTAATACATACGACTGACGGGTTAACACTGAACTCCCAGCCGTCGGCGCTCTAACTCAAACCTGGAGAAAGCTCATCTAACGCACATTTTCTCCAGGAGGCACATCCCAGCCTTCTTGCATTTGGGGACACTAGACAGCACTAAGCACTGTGCTTGGAGACTTTTTTCTTTTTCTTTCTTTTTTTTTTTTTTTTTTAGATTTTATTTATTTACTTGAGAGAGAGCGCACGTACCAGCAGGGGAGAGGGGCAGGGGGAGAGGGAGAAGCAGACTCCCTGCTGAGCAGGGAGCCCAACATGGTGCTCTATCCCAGGACCCTGAGACCACGGCCCCAGGCCAAAGGCAGCCGCTCAATTGACTGAGCCACCCAGGTGCCCCTGGAGACGTTTTCAAATAGCAAAATTTCGATGCAAAAATGTGGAAAATATGCCACTAGATGGACAGTAAAAAGGTCACCTGTTCACAGGCCAAGCTGAAGCAAGATGGTGTCCCACCTCAACACGGGCCGTGTTCCTCGGTGATTCACATTTCCGGAACCCTGCTCTGTGCGTGTCCCTGAGTGACCACGAAGTGCTACAAGCCTTGGTTTGAAGGTGGCAAATCAATCTCAGCTGGTGGAACTCAACAAACACGGGATCTGTGCATAATGGGGTGGGCCGATTTGTAAATGAATGATCCCAGGCTCACACCATTTTTCTCCCGCGCCCGCATTTCTTCCTTTCCTGCTCTGTCCGCCCTAGGTCCCCATAGCGTCAGGGTGGCCCAGGTTCTGCTGCTGTCAGGAACATCCCTGGATGTCTGTGGCTTAGAAAGGCTAAGGCTTCTTTCTCTTTTGTACTGGGTGCCCATGGCGGGGCAGCAACAGAGGGGCTGCCCCCTTCTCTGCCATGACAGCAGGGCCAGACTCAGGAAGCTCTTGCCCTGTCAGTGAGATATCCTGGATTGGAAGTGCCTCGTCAGAGCTCTGCTCACAGATCACCGGCCAGAATGCGCCCCACTGGGTCCCCCGCAGGGGTGTACCACCCACCCAGCCACTTGTGGCCTGTCCTGGTCTGGGGTCAGAGGGAAGCAGAATGGTCCTGTCCTGGAAGTCTGAGGGGAGAGACAGCAAGCTGTCCTGGACGGGGGCAAGAGGAAACTGAAAATATGCCCCCTCCCCTGTATAGCTCAGCTGCCTCGGGAAAACTAGGCCTTTGGTGCTGAGACATCTCCCCACCTCTCTGCTCTCTGGGCGCCTGCCGGGTCCCACCCAGGCTGCTCTGGCGCCGGCCGTGGAATCTGATCTGGCCGAGAAGCAAAGGCTGTTTGTTCTCCCTGGTCACCCTCTTGGCCACCCTGAAACCAGCTCTAGATCACTTTCCAGGGCATTCGTGGGTGACCAGGGGCCCCCAGATGAACCCTCCTGGCCCTAGATCTGACTGGACTTGCTGGTATTGCTAGGCCGAAGACCCAGCAAAATCCCAACCCTCTGAGCCCCCCGGGGCCCCGAGGACAGCATTGGGAAGTGCGCGAGGGTCACCTTGGAGCCCACTCACGCATCCCCCTCTTGGGCCACGTCAACCTTGACTCCTGTGGCTGAGTTTACACCACCTTGGGCTACAGAGGAGGGGGCCAAAGCTTTATCCCTCCCGCCTTTGGCTTGCTCCCACCTGAGACAGGTGTCATAGGGCGAGATGAGATCCCACCTCCCCTGCTCACTCGCTGGTGACTCTGAGCTGTGGCTTAGCCTTTCCGTACCTTAGTTTCTTCATCTTTATCATGGGAATCTCAATGGGTCTCACCTCAGTGCAGCTCTGAGGGAGAACGCACGGGTCCCTCCACGGCTCCACTGACTTGCAGAAACACTTCCCGGCTCCAAAAGGCCTGCCCAGCTGAACGGTTTCTGGAGCGCAAAGTCCAAGCAGGTGCAGGAGGGATGCAACCCCCAGGGGCCTCTGCTAGTGCAAAATCCTTGCTTCCTGTATTCAAATGTTGCTGAGCCCAGCTGTGGCCCCTACTGCTCTCTCCACTCCATCAGAGCACCCACCCGGGCCAGATTCAAACCTCCCTTTGCCACCTGCCTTCAAGCCCCCTGAAGCTACTGGGTTCTACCTCATCGGTCATCCTACCAGCTCTTGAACTTGATAGAAGTATAATGCCCTCCTGAGTTCTCTTCTGAGTCTGGCTGATTCTGTTCAATATTCGGTCTCTGACGTTTATCTAGGATGTCGCCTGTATGAGTCATTCCTTTTTTTTTTTAATTTTTTTTTTAAGATTTTATTTATTTATTTGACAGAGAGATCACAAGTATGCAGAGAGGCAGGCAGAGAGAGAGAGAGGGGGAAGCAGGCTCCCTGCTGAGCAGAGAGCCCGATGCGGGGCTCGATCCCAGGACCCTGGGATCACGACCTGAGCTGAAGGCAGAGGCTTTAACCCACTGAGCCATCCAGGCGCCCCTCCCTGAGTACTCTTGTACATGTCTTTTGAGGAGCACTTCCCCACTCCTGTTGTGTAAATGCTTTGAGTGGCTATCGTGGGTGGTAGTCGAGGCCTGTGTTCAGCTCTCAGAGTTGTAGCCAAGCAGATTTCTAAGGCTGTTGTACCAGTTTACGCTCTCGCCCCCAGTGAATGAGTTTCAGCGACTTCGTGTCTTCACCAGCACTCGGTATTGCAATTGCGTTAATTTTGGCTGTTGGTCTCGCCAGAGTTTGAATTCCTTAGCTGTTCTGGAGTCTTGCTGGCTTAGAGATCCTAACTGAAAACAGCTGATTTTTCATCTGAAAACACTCCTTTTTCATCTTGCTCAGACACCTGCCCTTTTTAATTGTCTTCGGGCAGAGCCTGAAGAGAATTTACGAGACATTAGGTAGCTTCTGAGATGGTTCCCAAAGACCATAGTGTCCTGGTGTTCAGACCCCTGTAATCCCCTCCCTTGGGTATGGGCTGGACCTAGCAACTGACTTCTAACCAACCAAACACAGCAAGGGTGATGGGTGTCGCTTCCATGATTAGGTTCTAAGCCAGTGGCTTCCGTCTGGTTGCAGACTCTCTTGTTGACTTTGCTAAAGCAGACTGGCTTATAAAGAGGCCCATGTATCCTGGAACTGAGGGCAGCCTCTTACCAACAGCCAGAAAGGGACCAAGGCCCTTAGTTACGCAGCTTGTAGGGAATGGATGGACCCCTGCCAATAACCCTGAAGTGAGCTTGGAAGATTCCATTCCTGTTGAACCCAGATTGCAGTCTGAAGGGGAGGTCTCAGTTGAGCCATGCCCAGATTCCTGACCCCCAGAAACTGTCAGATATTAAATGTCTGTCCTTTTGAGCGGCTAACTTTGGAGGATTATTTGTAGCAAGAGCTAACAGATACAAACTCAAAGGATATTGAGGTTGGAAAGAAAGAGTGCTGGATTTTCAGATAGTATTTTTGTGATTATTGCTCCATTTATCCCAATAAACTCAGTTTTGCATCTTGGGTGGTCTTCTGAGCCTTCTGAACCCTTCTGAGACTAAGGTCCAATTTGCACTGTACCTAGAACCATCCTGAGATGGAGGGCTCATGAGGTCTTTTCAAAACTCTTATTTCACCCAAAATATGTTTTAAAGTGTGTTCATAAAGTGTTTTCTGGGGAGTGTGTGTGTGTGTGTGGGGAATATGCCCCTTGTCATGCGGAGCAATTTCCTTCAAGGTGGCATCTGGTTTTCCATTCTAAATGTCACAAGCACAGAGGACCCCAGCTCTGTCCTGCCACTTTTAGTAGATTGCATGTGCAGAACTAAAGAGAGACCAGTTGGATCAAGGGGACAACAACGGTGATGCTTGTGTGAGTTAGTCAGGGTATCTGAGCCATGGTGGGCAGCCAAAACTCAATAGTTCTTCTCAACCAGGAATAGTGTGGTTAAATGCTTTCAGTATCCCCCACTATGCCTGCTGTTGCAAAAATGCAACACAGCTGGAACAGACACTCTCTGCCCCTCACTCCCCTTCACCCTCTTCATGTTTACCTCTCCCTGATGAATGTCATTCACAGCAAATACCTCCAACCCTTCCTGGGACCTCCTTTGGCCACAAGAGTGTGTCCAGCTAGTGCACAGGGAAGACCAGAAGTGTGAGGGGTTAATCTCTCTAGAAGCAGCTCTCAGCCAATACCTGATGGGGTTCAGAGGATTAAACACCCCAGGGCCGAGCCCCTGTGTGGGGACCACTCTGCTGTGTGTGCTCTATGCTATTTCCCAGAGGTCCCCAACAGCATGGAGCCTCAGTTGCCTATAGTACTATCTGCTCATTGGTGTCCCTGAAGGGCTCTGGGGTTCCTGGGGTAACCTCCCATATAGACAAACTACATCCCTCAAATCGTCTCAAGGTCTAGTTCTTTTTTTTTTTTTCTCTAAAATTTTATTTATTTCTTTGACAGAGAGAAAGATCACAAGAGGCAGACAGAGGGAGAGGGGGGAAGCAGGCTCCCTGCCGAGCAGAGAGTCAGACTCGGGGCTTGATCCCAGCACCCTGAGATCATGACCCGAGCCAAAGGCAGAGGCCCAACACACTGAGCCACCCAGGCGCCCCTCAAGGTCTAGTTCTGATGATCCCAATCCAAGGCAACATCTTTGAGAGATGTCGTCCACTCTAATCACAGGATTAGATGCATCACATGTAAGGATGCTGACAGCTGCTGGTTTTTGCACGGCCTGTGGAATTAATGGAGACATCGATATCCTTTCTGATTTGGTCCTCATAGCTGTGTTTGGTGGAGTGGAGGAGGTTACCTTATTTTGTAAAGGAAACTAAAGTGGCAGGTCGCATGACTGTTTCCTGAGCCAAGTCTGTCCCAGCTTCTGGAGGACACAGAGTGACCTGAGCCTTTGGCTCCAGCCTCAGGATCAGCCTCATCCCCTCTCACCTGATTCTGGCCGAGGTATGAAGATGCTTGGCGTCCCTTTCAGGGCACAGCCGGCAAGGCGGGGCAGGTTTCGACTGGGCTATGGGCAGCACTCCCAGCCGGACTTCCAAGCTGGAACCTTGCATAGTTTTCAGGGCTCCTGTTCTGGGTCCCATGAGGATTAGCGAGGGTAAGACGAGAGTGAGGCTAGCGAGCTCAAGAGGTACAACATTTAAGGAGCTCATTCTAGTTCAGGAGCCCATCTGTACCTGCAGGAGCCTGAGCACAAGTGCCTCCTTAAATTTGGCTTGATTAAGGTGAAATTTCACATAACACAGAATTCACCACTTTAAAGTGCACAATTCAGTAGCGTTTAGTGCACTAACAATGTGGTGCAAACATTACTCCTGTCTAATTCCAGAACATTTCTATCATCTAGAAAGGAAAGTCCGTCCTCATGAGCAGTCACTCCCCACCCCACTCCCCCACCCTCCCAGCCCCTGGCAGCCACTGATCTGCTTCATCTCTATGGATCGGCCTGTTCTGGACATTTCATATACGTGGAATCACAGCCTATGTGGCCTTTTGTGTGACTTCTTTCACTCGGCATGATGTTTTCGAACCTCATCCATACGTAGCGTAGGTCAGTGCTTTTTCCCTTCTCGTGGCTGAGTTAATATTCCCATTGTATGGATTCATCACATTTTTTATCTGCTTACCTATTGATGGCTATTTGGGTTGTTTCCACTTTTTGGTGGGTGTGACTAGTGCTGTGAACATGTTTGTAGAAGAATTTGTCTCAAGACCTATTTTCAATTCTTCTAGGTCTCCAATTTTGCACCTGCACCCTAGGCCTGGCCCTGGAGATGAGGCTGAGGGGTCCAGCTTCTGGTTCCCCTGCCCAGTCCAGGAGATGAGGTGCTGCTTGCTGGCAGACAGCCATGGTCCTTCCTCCTCATTCTCCTCTCCCACAGTCCCAGGGGACTGCCCTGTTCCAGGGGAGTCTCAGAAATGACAATTCCCAGTGTTTCTCAGGCACCTGCTGTGTCCTGGAACCTTCTGTGATGGGGTAATGAGGTTCCAGCCATGGCCACCATGTGGTCTTATTACCTGGGTCTCAGTTTCCCCATCTGTAAGTGGGGCTGTCCCAAAGATAAACTGAGGCCAGGAAAGCGCCTACACGTGCCTGCAGAACCAGGCATGTGATAACCATGTAACACTTATTTACTTATCTATTTCTAAAAGTAAGTTCTACACCCAACATGGGGCTTGAACTCATGGCCCTGAGGTCAAGAGACACGCTCTACTGACTGAGCCAGCCAGGTCCCCGGACATTTATTCTTATTTGATCTTTTTCATTGATATTTATTGTGGTCCCTGAGAACCCATGCTTATTGGGTGCCCCCACGTGTCAGGCACCATGTGGGACATTCATGTGTGTTCTGTCTTCACTCCATTCCACCAACAAGGAGGTCTATGCAGCTTCCCAGCAGCTCTGGGAGGAGGCAGCTGGAGTTGGAGTTGGTGGGCCACTTAGGTCTGGGTGTATCAGATCAGCAGGATCCCTGCCAGGGTCAGGCTTGAGGGACCAGCCCCCCCCCCCCCCACTGAGTGCTGTCACCTCTCTGTTGGAAAGGGTCCTAGGGGGGCTTGAAATCACTTTGTGGCTGAGCCGTCTCCTCTCCCTGGGCCTCAGAGGGCCTGTGTGGCTCAGGAAGGGATGCACTAGAATTCTGGGGACATCTGTCCATTTGGGGTGAGAGTGGAGGCCAGGCATCCCCACCCCCAGTGAAATTTATGTGCATGAAGATTTGTGGGACATGACTCCCCAACTAGGGTCTACAAGGAATAAACCCTTGCCCCCCCACTTCTGCCTCCCCACCTGACTCCTGTTGTCCCACCCATTACCCCAGGCCTGGGCTTGACCACACAGCATGTTTGGATGTGACTCGAGTGACAAAGGAGATAGCAAGGGTCAGAGTTTATTTGAGGGCCACATGGGGTGGGAGTGTGGCCAGGGCCTCTGGAGATCCCTGGGGCTCTGAGCCATCCACTCTAAGCCTTGGCAGTTTTGTGAGCCCCAGAAAGTGGCCATCAACCCACCTCCTCCTGCCACCAGGGCACCCGACTGACGACAGCACAGGTTGACATGCACTGAGGATCTACTGTGCACAGGCACCTGGACTGGCTTACACCGAGTCTCACAGGAGCCCTAGGAGGGGGAACTGCTTCTGGCCACATTTTATAAACAAGGAAACTGAGACACAGAGCAGCGAAGCTCACAGCCAGAAGGCTGGGTCCAGCCGTCCACATACACCTGTGGCCCTAGGCTGCTCTGAGCTCAGCACACACAGATTTCAAATGCTTGCAGCCTGGAAGAAATCGCAGTCTGAGACTTGCACTGTCAGCAGCATGGGGGTTACAGAAACCCAGTTCGAATCCTGACTCTGATGCTCAGTACTGGCCATGGGACTCCTGGTGAGTCACTGCCCTTCTTTGGACCTCCGTTTCCTCATCTGTAAAACGGATGGAGACATTTAGAGAACCACTGTTTAAGCCCGACCCACCCCTTCTGCTTCTAACATCTGGACAGCTACATTTTCCAGCCTCCTCTGCCCAGAGATGTGGCCATGTGACCCTGTTCTCTTCAGTGAGGTATAAGCAGGAGGGTCCCAAGGCCTCCCAGGAAGATTTCCAGGTGCTGAGTGCCCCCTGGTCTCTGCCTTTCCCTCTGAGAGAGGAGGTGAAGGCTGGAGCCCTGGCAGCCATTTTGTGACATGAAGCCACCTTGAAGATGCAAGGCACAGATACTGAGAAATCAAGTCATACTGCTACTGTGGCTGAGCCTGGACCTATCTTTACAGAGTCCTCTTCCTGCTGCCTGACACTAGGTCTCTATCCCTGATCCCTGGGTTCACACCAGTGTAGAGTCCTTCCCTGAGCCCCGTGACCGGTGGCCCAGCATGCTACGCATCTCGTGGGTGACCCCTTCCCAGTGCCCCCTGCCAGCTGACAGTGTCCGGTGCAAGCGGGATAAAGGCAGGCTGCTCTCCCGGCCTCCCCCCATGGCTGCAGGTGCTGTAGCAGTGACTGTGGGTCTGAGGGGGTCCCCAGGTTCTGGGCAGGATGAGTAGGGGGTCTGGTGGTGGGTACCCTGCTGGGGTTGAGCCCTGGGGCTGGCCTTGGAGACTTCAGCAGGGCGGACAGAGTCATCTTCAAAGTGTGGTGGGGACAGTTCATGGAGGCCACGGCGGGTGGCCCGGGCAGCTCGGAGCAGAGTGTGGGTCAGCACCGCCACCAGGACCAGAGCACCCACTCCAAGGATGGAGGCGGCTGCTGCACCTGTCTCGATCTCAAAGAGCAGCAGGGCGTAGATGGACAGTGCTGGGGAAAGAAATGACTCTCATTTACTTAGTCAACAAACGTTTGCTCCCCAAGCTCTGGGAGAGCTCCCCAAACAGAGGGCAGTCACAGAAACTTGTACATGATAGGCACATAGCTGTGGCTGGTCTAAGAGGATTACACATCCTCTTACACCATCATCACATGCATTTTACCGTAAAATTGTGAATTTTATGTTATATGTACTTGACCACAACTAAAACAACCTGGATCTCAGGCTTCCTGAATCCTGTGATTTAACTTTCAGTGAATCACAGCTCCTCTCTGGCCTGTTTGCTGGTCTCAACAAGATGGTTGGTGACCTGACCTTGAGGAACGATCTGCTCTAGCTTTCTCTTGACTTGTCCAGCACCCAGTTGGCACCATTCTTTTTGATGAGGACTGTACTGTGGACTGTAGGATATTTAGCAGCTTCTACCCACTTGATGCACTAGCATTCTCCCCCTCCCCTGTCATGACAACCAAAAATGTCTCCAGATGTTGGCAAATGTCCCCTGGATTAGCAGAATCTGTTCCCACTGAGAACCACCAGCCCAGTTCCTACCTTCACCCAGATCGTTAATGTAGGAGCACTGACCCACCTCTCTGATATCATTGATGGGTATGGTGCTAGGCTTGGCCAATCAGAGCATTGCTTCCCCTGGTTGTACTGATTGGTGCAGGGCTATCACATGACCCAAGCCCAGCCAATCAGAGAGAGCCCTGGGGCTTTTGACTGGGCTGTGGGTAGGGAGGAATTTTGTTACTGCAGCAGTGGGGAAATTGGTCCAGGAGAAGCCCAGAGTGGAATGGAAGCCTTCTTGGCACTTTGCCGGCTGTCCTTATGCTTTCTCTGGCGCTGCACTGTTGGCTTTCAAGATGCCACACTGCATCATGTTCGACATATTAAAGTGAGGCCAAGAACTTCTTTTACTCTAAACATTTTTGAAAAGGTTTTTTAAATTATTCTTTTGGCTCCGGCTAGCAACGAATGGATAATTGGATGATTGGCTGGATGTGCTTGGGCATTCTTGCTGAGTGAGGTAATCTAACCTCAAAAGGAATCTAAATGGGAGCTGAACAAATTCTTAATTTAACACTTAATGAGGCTGACACAGTTACCTTTTTTTCCCTCTTTGTGAGTTTTCTTGTGTATTAGAATCAGGATATCTTATTCTCCAAGTCTCCAACAATTTTTTTTTTTTTTTTTTTTTTTTTTTTTTTTTTTGCCAGCCTGGGAAAGGGCTCAAGGTTGTAGGCATTGTGTTGAAAGCACTTACAGATACAGGCATCTTTCTCAGGGGATAGCAGGTGAAGAGGTGAAACAAGAGGCATTTCTGATTACCTTCTGGAGCACCTAGATCCAGCTGCACCTGAGGCCAACAAGCCCCGATCTTTACAGATACATGCGTCACCCCCTCCATTCTTCTTTTAAAAAAACTCACAGCTGGAGCATTTTATTAAGTCCAACAGCAGAAGTTATGCAGAGTTCCTGCACTTTATATACCCATATACACACTTATAGTCCCATAATGAACCCTAGGCTCACATCTCGCAAATAAATAATTTAAATATATCTCCTACACTTCTATTTCTCTGTTGTAGGAATGAAAAAAAAAAACAGACAGTAATAGCAAACTCCTTGTTTTCCATTCAGTTGAATATTTTTTTTCTTTTAGTAAAACAGGTTGTTTATAGGACTACCAGTGGTCTGTGTATGTTTCAGCCCTGATTCTGCAGCACCATCAATGCATTTTCCAAGATTAGAACGATATATAAGATGTTAGGATGCCTGATGCTTTGATTCCTTTACTGGCAAGTGTGGGTGAGAGGATGTTGATCTAAGTTAAGTTATCATGAGTCGGGGAAGAAAAGACCATGTGCTGTGTCCTTCTGGCACCCACATTTTTAGTTTTTGTCCTGCTTCCTGTTTTGGGATTTACAACTGCATTTCTGGTTTATAAAGCATTTTTTTTTTTAACCTAAGCCATTCTTGAGCTGGAGGTTCTGATATTTGTAACCAACAGCTTTTTACTAAGACCAATCCATGAAACACTATCTCCAAAAAAACACCAAGGACATGAAAACTTTTGTTCCAACCAAATGTAGGAAACTGAAGAATCAAAAATGTTCTGAAGACAACTACGACTTATGGAACCCCTACTGGGGTCAGATGCCATTCACAGGCTTTCTCAGGGATTAACCCGGAATCCCCTCAGTAATTCTAGAAGGCAGGGAAGTATGTATCCCCACTGTATTGATGAGGAAACTGGGACACAAAGGGAATCTGCCCAACGTCCCAGAGCAAGAGAGTGTCAGAGCCAAGAGTTGAACACAGGCAGACTGGCACTGGAGCTGACTTCAGATATGGGGCCATGACCTTTGGCCACCCCAGCCCAGGGCTCTACACCCAACATTCTATCCCCCAGCACGCACCTGCTAAGTAGACAGAGACCCCACAGCAGAAAAGGCCAAGGGCCACGTGTCTGAGGAGGCGGCAGTCATAGAGAAACCAGTCAGACCTGAGGGGGCAGCAGGAAGAGAATGGGCTCAGGGGGTGGAGCTGGTGGGGGAAGGCCAGGGAGGCCTGAGATCTATGTAAGGATCCGTCCATCCATCCATGCATCCATTCATCCATCTACCCATTCATCCACCTACCCATTCATCCATCTACCCATTCATCCATCCTTCCAGGTACCACTACCATCTACCATCTACCCATCCCCATCGATTATTCAACCATACAGCCATCCATCTATTCAGTCAGGCCCTATTAATCCATCCAAACACTACTGAAACAGCCACCATCTGTCCATTCATCTATTTGCCATTCACCACCCATCTACCCATCCGTCCTTCCATCCACCCATTCATCCTTCACCCATCCATCCATCCTTCATCCATCTTCCCCTCGCCATCCATTGATCCAACCAACTATCCATCTGTCCATTCATCCATTCCTCATTCATCGCTCATCCATCCACCATCCTTTCCCCCCCTCTTCTATGGCCCATCCGTATACATCAGTCCATTCAAACATGCAACACTCATGAGGCAGCTATTATGCACAGACACTGGCTAGACTTCCATTATTTTACAGACCATAAGCTCATTTGGGAAGTAAAGAAACCAAGGTTAACTTGTTATCAGACATGGTAGAAACAGAGTCCCAAGAGCTGAGGCTGATTGAGGTCTTCATTTTGAGCCTGGCACCGTGCTAAGTGCTTCTGTTGTGTGCACTCTCCCTTCCTTCCTCCTGGAGGCTTAAGAAGCAGAGGCTCTGAGAGCTTCCATTACCACTCACCTCCCAGTGGTACAGCAGAAGTGGCCTCCTCCCCAGTCTCTCCACCACCTGATCTCATGCCTCCTTTTTCCACGGTGGCTGGAGGGGTTATTCCAAACTGAAGTCAGATCATGCCCCTCCTTTCTCACAACTCTCTCAGGCAGAGTAGCCCCCAAAGTCTTCACCACAGCACAAGAAGACCTACATGGTCCAGTTCCTGATTTCTCTGCCCTTATCTCCCTCATGCCTCCCTCCAGCCACACCAATCACCTTGATCTCCCTCTAACATCCCAAGCTCATTCCTGCCCCAGGTCCTTTGCACATGGTACTCTCCCTGCTTGGATCACGGTCCTCCAGATCTTCTGCCTCCTTTCCTCCTCCAAGTCTCTGCTCAAGCCTCCACTTGAAATGGTCCCATTTCAACCCCCATTCAGCCCTCTTTCTTGGCATCACCCCATCTTCCTCCTTTCCCAGCATTTATCCTCACTTAATATTATTTGTCTTGTCTCTATTGTCTACCCCATGAGGACAGGTCTGGGTCCACCTCATTCCTGCTGTGTCCTCTACTCCTGGTGCTGGGATCAGCCCCCTGAAGACACCCAACACATACTTGTTGACTGACACACGAGGGCATTTCAGCCCCCCTTGGACTATGGAATGGGTAGTGCACACTTTAGGTGAGATCTACCCCAGTGGTGGAAGTTCCCATCCATTCAAATCCATGGAATCAGGGACCCTGATTCTGGCTGCCCTCCCCCAGCATCCTAGAGGGGAACACTGGAAAGGTTCTTCGCTACATTCCCTGTCCCCTGACACCTGCCTCCCCCAGTGCCCATGTTCCTGAGCTCAGCTGCCTGAGGAAGGATCCCCACCCAGGACCACAGCACAGGCTCTGGCTCTACCAGAAGGAAGTTCAAATCTCCTCTACCCTCTTTCAAACCGGGCAGTCTAAAGAGATCAGCCTCCCCGGTGTAAGGGAGACAGGAACACCAGCCTCGCAGGGGTCTCGTGCCTTCACTTGGCTAGTCCACAGAATGCGAAAAGCGCTTAGAACTTAGGGTTCTCTCAATGACAAGCGCTGTCAACACCTGGGCCACCCGGCCCTGGGTCCCCTATGACCACAGTTTCCACCTCTGTAAAAATGGAGGGGGGGGG
>RCUC01103117.1:0-10932 GCA_003697995.1 Taxidea taxus jeffersonii
AAAAAAAAAAAAAGATTTGTTGTATGTTAAGCAAAGTGGAGATGATGGTCCCCACCACGCAGGTGGTTGTAAGGGCCCCATCCCATGAAACGGAGTAAAAAGTAGACCATGAAGGAACCTATCACGGTGCCGGACACACAGAAGTGGCCAGGAGAGGTTAGCTGTCCATGCAGCTGGTTCCAGCACTAAGGACGAGACGGAGAGTTGAACTCAGGCAGCGGGTGCTCCAGACAGGTTGGGCGAAGGGCTCAGAGTTCTCTCGGGAAGAGGCTGGAGGGATGTAGGGAGGGCTTGGGAGAGGGGCTGGGGTACCCTAGGACTAGGAGTCTGGTAAGGGGAGGGTGGGTGCACTAGCCAGGCTGGGTCAAGCTGTGGGCAAAGGCCAGTAACCCGAACTCTGGCCCATCAGGGTCTGAGCAAGAGCTTAACAAGGGCCTCAGAAACCTTTCCTGCCACAAGAAGGGGGTGCGTGCGGGTTTGCCTCTCGAGCAGGCTTTTCCACTGTGTCCTTGGAGGCCACTTTCGCCTGGAGAGGCTTTCTGTTCCGTCATGGAGAAAAGCCTTGGGGCCCACTCTCTCCCAGCAGCCTGGGCCTGTGCAGCTGAGCCCAAGCAGTGGGAGGAAGTGGGTGGCCTCGGGGGCCGCTCTGGGATCCCTCTGCCTGGGCTGAGGGAACTTGACCCCTGGACTAAGACCCCTGGACATTGGTTATCTGGAGCCCTAGAACCGTTGGTTCACAGCAGGGCACAGGGCATCCCCTCTTTTCGGACACCAGGACACCAGCTGAAAACCCGAAGTACTTTCTAAGCATCCTTTCAGAGCAGAGTTTGGATGGAGCACAGGAGGGGGCAAAGCACTTGGTGTCTTTGGGGCGACCTGGGAGGCAGCTTTTGGACCTGGGAGAAGCAGGGCCTGGGGCTGGGGTCATGTGGCGGCTGCAGGCTCGGGCCAAGACCAGCCCCTCAGCGATGGTCACCAAGAGTAAACAGCAAAAACCAAAGCAGTAAATACTGACAAGAGGGCAGGAATAATTATGGCTTTATGTTGCAGCAGGGCTGGGGACTGACTGGTAAATGGTAAGCAAAGACTGTAAATCACACTCAGAGACTGATCGATGCAATGAGGAGCTTGACCAGCTCCTTGTCCTGGGAGGTGCTGGGGGGCTCATCCTGGGGGAGAGGGCTGGGACTCCCGAGGCTATTCTGGGGCTGGAGCAGGGGAGGCCATCAGCGGGGTTTGTGTTCTAGCCCTGTGCCTGCCGATGGCTTGCTGTGCCACCTGGGGCTGCCCGCCATGCCTCTCTGGGTTCCTTTTCCTTCAGCTTTAAGACCCCAGGCTCCAGTATTCTACTCCCAAGTCTCCTCTGCCTCATCCATTTTCTCAAGACTCCTGGGCTTCCTGGACCCTCTTAGGAAGGGGGTCAGTCCCCTCCAGCCTCCTTGGAGGGCCCAGGCATAAGGAAGGAGTGGGGTGAAGAAGGGTCCTGCCAAGGCCCCTGCCCAGCCAGTGACAGGAAGGCAGTGGATCACGGCACAGGGAGCGATTTTACTGGAAAGATGAAAGGAAATTGCATCTTTAATAATTCACCGGGCCGGTTTGGAGGGAGGCAGGTTGGCGGGGCCGTGGAGCCGCCGGGCGATCCCAGCATCTGTTCCTGGAAGTCCGCTGGCTCCAGAGCCTGCCCGAGAGACCCGGGGCCCTCCATCTCCTCCTGGCCGAGGGACAGAGGGAGCCGACGGAGTCTAGACCAGGGTGAGAGGTTAAAACACAGCCATCCCAGGAACCCGCTAAATTGACATCCCCAGCAAAAAGGGAGCCGAAATAATCGATAAGGCAGCAGCCCGGGAAAGCCGCCAAGCCCGGGCGGCCCGTGCTGTCGCGGCGGGTAGGGAGGGCTGGGGCTCCAGCGAGCAGACCAGGGGGCCTCTGCCTGCGTCCACCCCGGCTGGGAAGGGGTCCAGCAGGCAGGGGCCACGAGGCCGGGCCGGCTGTCCAGCTGGCGGGTGGGGAGCCCGGGACACTCTGCCCGGTGTTGTCTGCTAGTCATCGCTTGGCCTTCTCTCCCGGTGCCTCTCCAGGGGCAATGCCTTCCAAGGACTCACCCCAGAGTGACAGGACCCACCTTCTGATTCCTCTTCCTGGGACCATCCTGGGCTGCCTGGGAGCCTTAGTGTCAGGCAAGGAAAGTGCACCAAAGCTGGAGACTGGCCCAGGACACAGGTGGAGGGCGCTAAAGACAAAAGCAGCTAAAGAATTGTTGATTTGGGGGTCCAGCTCCACCAGCAAAGCCCTTCTCAGGGCTGCGGTCTCTCCCGGGGGTCGCAAGACCCTCTGTATCTATGGGGTGTCATTATTTCTAGACCTTTCCCCCAAGGCCTGTAGAATCTTAGCTCACTAATCCGAAATTTAGAAGCTCTCCTGGGTGGCTCAGCCTAGGTGCAGACTAGACTGGGAAGGGAGGCATCACAAGGGAGATCCAATCATGGGGCCGAGGGCTTCTGGGGGCTTTGGCATTCAGACAAAGCAACTGTTACTTTAGCTCTCTCTCTCTCCTCCCTCCCTCCTTCCCTCTCCAGCTAATTAGCCAAGATAACTCTAGAACCACAAAGGGGATACTTGAAACACAGATATATGCATGCTGCTTTTATAGATGGGGAAACTGAGGCCCAAAGCAGCAATGCCTCCACGGGTGCCTAGCTGGTGCATGTGAAACCAGGACTATCACCGGGAGCAGCGGCTCTTTCCACAAACTCAGGGCTTCGGCTTCCCCTTCTCCTCAGTTCTTAGGGTGGGAGGTCTGGTGTGGCCTTGGGGCGAGGTGCCCAAGCCAGTGGTCATGAGATTCCTCTTGACTCACCGTCTGATCTTGGCCCACCCCAGCCTCAGGCTCTGCTTTCCTCCCTGGAAAACTGGTGTAAGACCCAGCCCGGCAGCCTCCCAGGCCCTGAGGAGGATCACGTGGACTGACACAACTTGAATCTGAAGTCAGCAAAACCTTCCTTATCTGGTGGGTCCACCAATTTTGGAAGTCATCATGGGACGGGAAGCTGGCAAAAATGGTTTCAGAGAGGGTGAAAAGTCTGTTTACGAAGGAAGACTTGTAGACTTTGCTTATAAAAATGCCCTTTGATCTCAAGGTCCTGGGATGGAGCCCCACAGCGGGCTCTTTGCTCAGCAGGGAGCCTGCTTCCTCCTCTCTCTCTGCCTGCCTCCCTGCCTACTTGTGATCTCTCTCTCTCTCTGTCAAATAAATAAAATAAAAAATAAATGCCCTTTGGGTCCCCCTCGGGGCCCGTTTCCTCTTGCTTGATGCGCGGTTCTGACAAGTCCGGTGGTCTAGGTATACTGATAGTAGCAAGAAGAGCTGCTTGATGAGAGAGGAGGCAGGAAAATTGTAAAATGCAGATGCAGTCATTAAAAACGCAAAGCAGACGGGATATACCTTGATCTTCCCCGAGGGTAATTCGGTATTACAGTCCAGTCTGCTCATTAGTGTTGTCGAAATGACCCTGAGTCATCAAGAAAGTGTGAAGTGCACAGTGCCCCGTTTGAGAACTCGGGGGTGTATGTGATCCCCTCTCCGACCTTTTCTGCCCAAAAAATTGTCAAGGAAAGTTTTCTAGGCAAAGAGGTAAGTTACCGTAACGACACCTCCATTCTGGACCCAGCCAGGCGTCCCGGATGGGGAGGGCCGACCCCGTGTGGAAATCAGAACCTAGGAAACCTGGGCCAGCCCCCCTATTCCCCAGCAAGTTGCCTCCCACCCGCGTGAGGAGCTGGTACTCCGTGTCTCTCCCCTTGAATCCGTTCTGCAGGCGGAAGGAAGGAGCCTCTGATGGCTCCTGTTTGCTCCTGCAGATGAAGCCCGTGTCCACTACTGGTGACTCCGCCAGGCCACTCCTCCCACACATTAGCCCCAGGTCCTCCCAGACCTGGCCTCTAATTCTCTGGCGCATCCAAGACTAGCTGCCCTCCCCGACTCCCTGCCTTCTGAGGTCCCCCCCAAGCACTGTTGCCCCTGGTCTCATGTGCTTGCACACCGTGAGCCCACCCCGAGGCTGACCTCACAGTTCCGGTCAGCCCCCCATTTGATGCCCACCCCCACTGCTGCCCAGGGATTAATGACCCCGTCACCAGAGGATGCAGCTCTGTGTGCTCTGTGCGAGTCACAGTCCCTTCTCTCCTTGCCGGCTTCCTCCACCAGCCAGCCTCAACCCCTGGGTCGCTCACGGTGTCCTCATCCCCAGTACAGACCTGGTGGACGGCAGGGGCACGGGAGAGGGCTGTCCTGTTGGCTTGAACCCCGACTGGTCCTAAGTGCATGTCTAGACTGCCAACACCGGGTGCGGGGAGGGAGTGGTACAGAAGGGACCTTTTCCCGTGTCTTCTAGGGTGAGACCCCATTCTGTGCCTTGCCCCCAGCCGGCATTCAGGGTCGGCTGATGGGACGCTTGAGGGGGAATTAGGTGGGGGGGACACATCAGCTCGCCTGTCAGGGCCTCCATGGGGGGTGGAAAGGCCAACACCCGAAGTTCCAATTTCGAAGCACTCCAATTTAACCCAAGCCCCACCCCAACCCCTGTCCGGGCAGGTCCCAGTGGGAGAGCAGACGGCGCTAGTTCCGCCTTCCTTCCCAGCCAGGAGAAAAGCCACACGCAGCCGGTGAGGTGGGACGGTCCGGATGGAGGAGAAATGTCATCTGTGCGGGGCTCCGAGGACGCGCACTGTAAACAACGGTATCTCCATTTCAGTAGAGGAAACCGAGGCTCAGACACACTGAACAATCTGCCAGCCTCACTACACTTCTGCTGGCAGACGTTGCTGAGAGACACTGCGTGTCTCAGCGGACTTCTCTGATTTGATGGCTATGTGTGAGACAGTGAGCTTTGGGGTTTGGAGTCAGGCCAGGGCTTGGAGGCAGAGGGGACCCCCTTAGAATGTTGCCGCTCCTCCTCGTGGTCCTCGCGGGGGCCAGCTGACCTCTCCCAGTCTCTGGGACACGGAGGGAGGGCCTCCCGGGCTGTGGTGAGATGCTGAGAAGTGTTCAGTCCAATGCCTGTGAGCGGCCACCGCCCTGCTGACCTTACGCGCCAGGGCCTCGGGGTTCTCATCTGTACGATGGGTGGGTGGGTGCCCAATTCCCCTCCACAGCTTGACACAGTTGGAGGGTGGAGGGTGGGGGGCGAGGCAGGCTGAAGTAGTTTGCAGGGATCAAGGGAAGGAAGGCTTCTCAGGAGGCCCTGTTCCCTTCACAGGGGCCTGAGGCTTTCCCAGTGGGAGCTCTGTGGCACAAAGGAGGGGTGCTTCCTGCACTGTTGGGAGGATGGGCCGCAGCTCCTGGGGGAGCTTTCCTAGGGGGGCTGGTGCACGTGTGTGGACCCTCGGCCATTCCTCGCTGCATCGCCTGTTGGGCCCCATCCTGTCCTTGGATCAGAGAGTCTGCCATCCATTCTCAGTGTCCAGCCCCCTAGTCCTTTTCCCCAGAGACTGTGAGTCGGAGCTGTGAGGGCAGATGCATTCCCCCAGCGCCTTCTCAGACACTCGTGGGGCTCCTGCAACCTGTCCTTGCTCACTGAGCACCAGCTCCCCTCTCCCTCCCGGCCTGCTGACCACCCTGGGCCAGGGGCCTAATGAAATGGAGTTCCCAAAGGGGAATCCCATATTCCCAGAGCAGCTTTACCAGGGAGGGGGAGCCAGCTGTCTGTCCCCTGCAGACCCCGTTCTGGTCTTAGCACAGCTCTTTTGGGGGGCGTCTTCTCCCCAGCAAGTGTCGGCTCGGGACCCCTGCGGCCATCAGGCCTCTGGAGCCACAGATGCTCTCCAGGGACCCCATGAGCCCAGCTCCGCGGCAAGGGGAGGGTCAGCCACTTGGATGCCGCAGCCTCCCTGTCGCTGGGGCCCAGTCCTAGCATCCCTGCGAGATAGGAGACTCAGGTCCTGCGGCTCCCTCTCTGAGACTTCAGGCTGCACAGTCCGAGGGGGTGATCGGACTGCGGGGAGGAAGCCCACACCTGGGGCGGCTGGGTCCGACTGATGGGGACTGTGGCACATTCTGGCCCGGCAGCCCCAGTCTTCCCTTGCTGGTCCCGTGCAGCCCCTTCCTCGGAGAATCAGGCCTCTCCCAGGGCAGTCCCTCCTGCAGCCACGGCCACAAGCCCTCCGGGGTCTCCGCCTGAGCCACGGTCTTCTGAGACCAGGCCCCTCCACCCTCTGTGGGACATTTTCCTTCCCAGAGTCCTCTGTTCAGCCTGTCCCCACCGCTCCCCTCACTGAGTAACCAACACGCCGAGGTAGGAAGGCATTGCCTGAGCAGAGGGCCAGCGTGCGGCCTGCCCATCCGGGGACCATCCGCTTGTTCATGGCCTGTTGAGGGACTCACATCAGCCCCGTCCCCATGGGGCAGGATGGAAACCACTGTCACCTCTTCTGGGAGACACCCGTTTCTAGTTCTGGGACCTGGGACACCCCCGCCTCTGCTTCCCACCCCTCATTGCTCAGAGGGCAGCCAGCCGGGGGACTGAGAAACCACGGCCCAAATGTAGACGTATCATTACACCACCATGCTCACAGCCCACACGTGTGCACACACACCACACATGCTCACACCCCCACACTCATGCACACCTCATACCCACGCACACTCCCCCTCATGCTCGCACACTCCCACACACGCGTGCACACCCCCCACACACGCCCACCCCCCCGCGCACACACACACCCCCTCATGACCCCGGAAATCTCTCACACAGCGCACAGGGTGTGTCCCACACAAGGGCCCAGCTGAACGCATCTGTGGCGGCTGACGGGTCCTGGCCAGGACTGGTGGCCCTGAGGGAGAAAGGGCATCTCCTTCTCATTTACACAAAGGCCCTCGCTTACTTGCCGTGGCTCTGGCCCCAACCACAGAAGAATCCACCCCCCGTGGGCCTCTCAGGACTGTCACAGCTCAGGACCCCAAGGCCACCTCCAGCCCCCTCCACTGGAAGTCCATGTCCCATGTAGGCACCCCCCGACCCTGTACTGCTCTGGGTAGCTTAGCTCTTCCCTCCCGAGCCCCTCTGTTACTTATTGCCTGGACCTCAGTGTCACAGTTCACCCACTTGTCCCCCACATGCTTGCTTGGCACCTGCTTGGGTCAGGCCTGAGGCTTGGGGCTGGAGATGCAAAGGGGATGAGGTCAAGCTCATAGTCTGTGGGCACTGGCCACCTACATGCCCATGGTCACACACAGTGAGCAGGGCCATGGTTGGAGCGTCCCTGGGAGCTGCTGGAATACAGTGGAGGAGTTTCAGTCAGGGAGAACTTCCTGGAGGAAGTAACAGCAAGGGAAGGTGCACACTATACCTCCAACCACTGTCCATGGTCGAGACTGGGCTTGACTCCCCTTGCCAGTCAACCAAGATCATCCAAACCCCAACCCATCTGTAGACCCATAAAGAAAAGCAATAACATCTGGGTTAGAAGTCACTGAGATTTCAAGCTTTATAGTTACATAGTTCATAGTTAGGTACACAGAATTGCATGGTCATAGTTAATGGACATAGATCCTGAGCACCCTCTCCTCTCCTCCTGACATGGTTCAGGAATTACTGTCCCTTCCTCAGCCCCAGCAATTCCCCTTTTCCTCTGAGCCAAGCTCAAGGCAGAATCCACTTCTGGCCTAAAGGCACCAACCAAGTGCCAGCCATGAACCCCTCTCCTACCCATCCCTATACCTTCGAGGGCCGTGTCCCTGTATGTCTTGCTGGATGACCACTGAGCCCAAGCGTCCTGGCCTGAGCCCCTACTTGTCCCTGGGAGCCAGAGGGACAGTTGGAACTAGGGGACATAGTGGAACAAGGGGCCTTGGGCACAAAGGTGACCATGGGTACTGGAGGCCAGGAGCCAGGATCCTGGTCCCCATACACGCCCATCAGGAGGTTTTCTGGACAAGGAAGGCAGCAGTGCAGCGCCCCTCCTACCTTAAAATGGAGGCAAGGGACGCCTGGGTGGCTCAGTCAGTTAAGTTTCTGCCTTCAGCTCAGGTGGTGATCCCAGGATCTGGGACTGAGTCCCAGGTCAGGCTCCTTGCTCAGTGGGGAGCCTGCTCCTCCCTCTGCCTGCTGCTCCCTCTGCTTGTTCTCTCTCTCTGACAAATAAATAAATACAATCTTAAAAACAAACAAACAAACAAAAAGTCCAAAGTGTTTGTCACTTGGCAGAGCTATTGTGAGGATCAAACCAGAACATGTATTTGAAAACAGAAAGTGCCGTTCGGCTCTCACGGTTCTCTAAACCTCAGTTTTCCCAGATGTAAAATGGGTAGAAGAATTTTATTTAGTCCCTTCCCAGGACTCTGGTGAGCCCACCACAAGGCCATGTGTGTGGAAGTGCTGTGTACAGGAGCTAGGGCTGGGTGCCACCTTGGGCTCTCCAGGCCAGTCTCCTGGGCCAGGCAGACACCGCTGCTCGCCGTGCGCTCCGGGCCATCTGCCCAGCAGCCGGTCTGGGGCAGAAGCCCTACTGCATCCACTTCCAGAGGGGGCCAACTGCTTCCTTGGCAGACGGCAGCACGCGCGCCTTGCTGACCACCTCCGTGCACACCTGTCTGCCCTGCTCACCCAGGCAGGCAGCAGGGAAGGTGCGATCTTCCCTCAGGGCCGATGGACCCATTAGGCTCAGTACCTCAGGCACGCGACACTTTTAGGAGCTTGCAAAACACTTTTCATGTCTTTTAAAATCAGAAGCAAGAAATTAATTTCTAGGCTGAAAAAAAAGTTTTAATAAGTAACAGGAATCTATTTGTCTTCATCCCCACATTTTTAATTTTATTTGAAGGAAGGCCTAGGTGTTCTGAGGCCTCACAAAAGTCCTAACACAGCCCCCAAGTCTGTGGTATCTATTCTCCTCTGCACTCAAGCTATTTACTGGAGCCCCTTCCCCCGACTGCGAACCTGCCGGCCAGCCGCACTCCACTTAGGATGGCCATACGGGCCGGCTTTGCTGTTTGGAAGATCGTTCCTATGTTCCTATGAGGACTTTCAGAAGCTGGTGTGCCACAAAGGGGAAAAGCAATTGCCATTAATTTGCATGGGGAAGTTTGGAGCATCCCCAGACCCCCAAAATAACGTCTCTTGAGCTTTTCAGATACCTCAGGACACCTCTAGCAAAGGGATGGGTGAGATCAGTGGGGCTAAGGGCACAGATGCCCGCAGACACAGCTTGGAGCGCTGGGGGCTGGTGCCAACTTGCCAAGTGTGGTTCCCGGGGAAGGTGCCCGGCTGCTCGGCCCTCCCTGCATGGGGCACCTCTGCCTCTCTCCAGGCTCTGCCAGCAAACACTGAATGCCATTTTTACCTTTTGCTTTGTTTTTTTTGGATTGCTTTAGGTTAGGGTTAGGTTAGGGAAAACGGGCACTCGTATGGGTCTTTTGTAATGGGGACTGGCTAATGCAAACTTCCGAGAACCGGTAAGAAGACAGGCTCCCCGAGGCCAGGATTCTGTTTCGTTTTTTTTAAAATTTAAATTATTTATTTATTTGAGAGAGATCACAAGTAGGCAGAGAGGGAGGCAGAGAGAGAGGGGGAAGCAGGCTTCCCGCTGAGCAGAGAGCCTGATGCGGGGCTCCATTGGAGGACCCTGGGATCATGACCTGGGCCAAAGGCAGAGGCTTTAACCCACTGAGCCACCCAGGTGCCCCATGAGACCAGGATTCTGAAAACACTGGTGTATATGGCTGTCCTCCTTCCGAGTATAGTTTGAGAAGTTCCCAGGCAATTCAGATATTGATTCCCCGGCTCGGAAGCCTCCCGAAGAGCATCTCCCTCGCCTCCCGCCCACCTTGAGAACCACTGGTGTATTGGAGATCCAAGGGGACAGTTTGCATATATTACAACGGATCCTTTTACATAATGGCACCAAACTCTGCGACATAGCTTTTTCTCCCCACCCCACCCAAATCCCTTGATTTCATCACGTGCCTCCTTTCACCAGAGAAGACGCAGAGGGAAGACTGTGCCGGCTGCCCCCGGGGTCCCAGTGGGCAGCCCGCTGATCCTTCTGTCCGGCTGGTGTGGCTGGCGGCTCCTGGGGGCCCTGCTCAGCGGGGTCAGTGGGTAGAGGCTGCCGAGGGCTCGCTCGCCTTCTGGGCTAGGGGAGGGGGCACCTGGCTCTCACGCTGCTCCCGGCTCTCCTGCTGACCAGCCCTTGGCTTTGGGAAGCCTGAAGCCCCTGGGAGCTGCGGGGATGATAGACCGTTAGTATCAAGGCACAGCACCTTCTTCCCTCTCAATTTCTTCTTTTCCTGCTCTTTATCTTGGCTCATAAAAGGCTCTTCCCAGTCTCGGGTGCGTGTGCACATGACATCCTAGCTTATTAGTCCCCAATTATCTTCTCCTCCCTCCTACAGGCCCCAAGACATATGGAACCTACCCTCAGGAGGACGGATAACACCCATCATCAGAGATGGTGGTGAAATGCAGGATCGAAACGTTTATTCTTTGGACGATGTGTTTCATAGTTTCCAATAACTTAGAAGCTTCTGGAACCAGGACTACATCACCCAGAAAAAAGCTCCTCTCCCTCTCTGTGAACAGTTGTTCGGGAGGATTTCCCCACCTTCTCTCCCACCTTCAAATGCCTTCCACTCTGATCTCCACGTTCTTATTCTACACCTTTGCGCGTTTGTAAATTGCATTTTTATTTTATTTTATTTTTAAAGATTTTTATTTATTTATTTGTTAGAGAGAGAGAGAGCGAGTGAGCACAGGCAGACAGAGTGGCAGGCAGAGGCAGAGGGAGAAGCAGGCTCCCTGCCAAGCAAGGAGCCCAATGTGGGACTCGATCCCAGGACACTGGGATCACGACCTGAGCCGAAGGCAGCTGCTTAACCAACTGAGCCACTGAGGCGTCCCTGTAAATTGCATTTTTGTAGAAACTTTTGACAAATGCCTC
>RCUC01103121.1:0-10668 GCA_003697995.1 Taxidea taxus jeffersonii
AAAAAAAAAAAAAAGAAAGTAACCTATGCACCGCAAGTATCAGAAGTTTTATTTGTGGCCTAATAATATTGGGTCACTTTAGTAAATTTTCAATAAATACTGGAAAAGAAGAATTTTACTGTGACAATTTATTATATACCTTGAAATTTTACTTTATTGGTTATGATACTTAGGTATTTTGCTGCCTATTTTATTTTTGATATTTTATCTGTTAAGGCTAAGCAAATTATATTAAAGTCGCCTGTTACCAGTGTGTTTCCAGCTAGCTATAACTGAACTCTTATCATTTATATTATATGAAATTCACTGCTGTGTAATTGGTTCAAAGATATAAGGACATTCATAGTGTGTTATAGTCTTTAACATTTAAAGTTCTATGTGTTGTATTGTTTAACATATTTTGTTATTTCTTCATATCTAATATTAAAGCATTCTCTTTGCTTTTCCTTTTCACCTGAATATAACTTTATCTTTTTATTCTCAAATTCCTGGTAAGTTAACTTTCAGTGTGTCTCTGGTATGGACCATTTGATTAGATTTTGACCTATGTGTCAATCTGAAAATAATGTTCTCTTGTAAGAGAAGAAAGCTAAATTTTTATTGACATAAATAACATGTTTGGACTCCTTTTGGTCATATTAAATCACTTTTACTCTTTTTGTGTAGTATATTTACGTGTAGAATATTTAAGTGTAAATATACACACATTTCTTTTTATGTGTCTCCTCTGATATTTAGAGAAGTATTTTTATTATTATGGTGACCTTTATATCTACAGCTTGATATAAAACCTTGTGTCCCCTCCTTTTCTATAAGTGTCTGTATGGGTTCCCTGTTATAATCAACGAAATTTGACATAAACTTTTGTTCCCTTTCCCCCTCAAGTTCTTCCAATAGAAGTCAATGCTAGTGGTCTGTTTCAGTGTATTTTGTTGGCTCTTAAATACACTTAATTTCTACTTCTTAGTTTGTAAGAGAAAATGCATTAACTAAAAAGAAACAAATTGGGAAAATTGATAAATTGTACTTCATTAAATTAAGAACTATCCATTAAAAAACATTATTTAGGAAATCTACAGAGCTAGAGAATATATTTGCAGGATTTATAATCAATGGTGAAATTAAAATATCTCTATATGTAGATAAAAAATTGACTGATGGATACATAGATGGATAGATATAATGGATAGAAAGATCCTACAGTTCAATTGAAAAAGAGAAGAAAATGACAGAGAAATTAATGGACAAACGGGCAAAAGAATTAAAAAGCTACCTTACAAAATAACATATCCAAATGACCAAGAGAAACGTGGAAGTATGCTCAACCTCTTTAGGAATCAGGAAATTAAAACCACTGTGAGATATTACTACCCCATACTATTATGAGGGAAATCTTGGTTTTTGTTTAAGTTCGGGCTAATACGACTTGATTTTGCCAATGAAATATGAGCAGAAATGATATGCATGACTTCTTAGCAGAGGGTTTACAAGCCTTTATTTAATTCTTTCTACCAGTGAAGCTCCTTGCTGCGTCTCCATGAGCATGAGTAATTGAAGACCTACAATGAAGAAAGCCTCCCCCGCCCAGTGACATGTTGAATTTGTAGTTTGAGAAAGAAAGAAATATTTTCTATGGTAAAAGAACTTCTTTCTTAAACTTGCTGTTTCAAGAGGAAAAAAAAAATGACTAATCAATGGCTAATATTCTTCAGGAGGTCCTTCCAAAGAGGAAGCCAAGACGCTTCATAGTGGGGATATTTAGGAACTGAAAATTATTTAATGCAATTCTACTGTACCAAGTGTTAAAAGCAATGGATGCTGCTGGATCAAAGCTTTGACCAGAGTCATTGTGTCATCTAGCTGCAATGACAGCTCTTGAAGCCTGCTCTATGGGCACATCATACAATTATAGTGCTCCTTTACCAGGAATGATGAAGTAGAAGGACAGGATTGGAGGCCATGGTTCTGCTACATAATTCAGCTAAAGTTTTAAGGATTTGGTTTATCCCTAAAGCTGTTGAGAGATGAGATGATATTTTTCCAGCTGTGCAGTGTATAAATCCTAGAACTTATGTGTAGAAGTTCTAATCTCATTGTCTGAAATCTGGCCCTGATATGTCATTGAACACTACCCCACCCATGACAGAAACTTGCACCTACGTATCTTCTCTCTCTGCAAGTTTCTCTCAGTAAAACTGCACCTGCTCTTTGTACCTCCTGGTCATATGCCCTTGATTGCTTGCTAGCGGTGGCACCTACCATGCCTTTTAGAAAGCAGACATATCTGCCTGAAAAATGAATTACACCAACTAGCACCAACCACCCATCCAAAGGCAAGATTGATAGATTCCCAATGGTACATATTTCCTAAAACCATCCATTCCCTTAATGGCTACTCTCAGCCATGTATTAGGGATCAGGGAATCAAACAATGGGTAAGTGTCTGGAATGTCATTTCTGACATGCAGAGACACAAGTCTCGATGTCCCTACTTGTGTCACCCTTTTACCCCCCTCTCTTGACTCTTTTGAGCTATTGAAAAGTCTGAACTGAATCCTAGAAATGGTGGAACACTAGATGGAGGCCCTACTATCTTCCAATTTCCTGTTGCTGACCATACCAACAAGAGCGGCTTCCATTGCCTTTGCCCTATTCCATGTGTTTTGTTTTTTAGTTGATAAAACGTGCCTTGCATGCTATTGCCATCTTTATTCTAGAATGATTGTAATTAATCTACAACTAATAAATGGTTGTGAAAATAGGAGAGTAGATTGGGGTCAAGGCAATTCTCAAGTTCTCAGTAAAGAAAATTGACTTGGATATGAAAGAGAAGCTAGGCAATATTTCTGAAGTAGAAGTCCCACACATGACCAGAGGACATTATCTAAAACCTCAGCATTTTGGTGGTGAGGGAGGACATACTATGGAATAGAAATATCACTCAGACCACCAAAAATTGTTGTTGTGTCTCTCAGCCTTCTTCATTCTTCTGTGCTCAAGTTGAATCTAATGTCTGTTAATGGCTGTGGCAGGGAGAAAGAGTGTAGCTTTTCTGATGTCTCCTAAAGATACCACCCTGCTCTAGTCTCATGACTTCCTGTCCTGCTTTATCAAATTATGCTAGAAAATTACTTCCAATAAATCTACAAATATGCATTCTAAGCCAGACAGTTCTGCAGAATCCGTTTGAGTTTTTCCTTCCAACAAAATATCAGGAAGTCTCTTGTCACTAGAGGAGGCTTAGGAGCAAGTGCTATTTAATTAGCTTTTTTCTTTTTCTCTACACTGGAATTCTGTATGCAAATGCTATCTCCTCACCATGTGCCTTGTCTTTGAACACAGATAATTGGTCTTGTGACATGACCTGACACTTTTGAATTGTCTGATTTCTTGTCTATCATTCATATTTCTGCCTCTGTTTTAAGAGTTCAACAGTTAAATGTACTTGACAATTTTTCCAAAGCTTCTCCAGTCATTTGGAGCTTTCACTCTGCAGGGTTCTCAAGGAAGAATTTCTGGGAACAGTATTTCCTAAAATCTTGTACATTCAAAATTATATGTCTGTTGCCATAATAATTGAAATTCTCCTTGGCTTGGAATTTTTTCTTTTAATTTCTCACAGATGTTTTTGCTTATTGATTATTAAAGTTAAAACTCTGATGTTAACTTCATTTTATTCTCTTTTAGTAAGTTATCTCTGTATGATGTATAAAGGATCTCTTTTTGTCTTTAAAGTCCAACAATTCTATGATGATATAGCTCATTGTTGACTTATCTTTATTGATACTCATAAGTACTCAGTATGAAATTTTTTCTGATTCATTTTTTGTTTTTCTTCTTTATATTTACCCCATATATATGTATATGTATGTATTTATTTTGTCTCTTAATTTTTCTTCTCTAAAATGTCCTCTCTACTCCTACTTACCACTTTATTTCATTTTCATTTTCTTGGCTTTTCTTATTATTGTTATGTCCTTTCATATTCTCTCAATGGTACCTCTTCTTCCTTGTCATCTTTGTAATTTTTTTTTTTTTGGAAATTAGGTTCTTCCTTTATTCTTTACCTTTTCAATTATTGATTACTACATAATAAACTATCCTAAATCTTGGAACATTGGGAAAACAAAATACTCACTTATTTTGCTTCAACCCTGTTGTTTTAGCAGAGCTTGAAGAAAAACGTACGTCTCTACTCCACCTGGCATCAACCCAAATGGTTTGCCAGGGGCTGGAAGATCCTCTTCAGGAATGGCTCACTCACATGGCTGTCACCTGAGGTTCTGATGGAGCCTCAGTTCCTTTCTGTATGGATCTCTCCATCTCAGCTGGGCTTACGCACAGCAAGGTGCCTGATTTACAAAGGCAGGCATGCCAAGAAACTTAATCTGAGGCGGTGGCAGAGACCATATTGCCTTCTATAATTTGCCTCCAAAGTCAAATATTTACACTTCTGCTGTTTGCTAGTACTAGGTACAGTTACAAGAGCTTGCTAAGATTGAAGGGAGGAACATAGACTTTATTTTACAATGGAGGAGTGTCAAGGTTCTAGAAGAGCATATGGGATAGGACATAGTGTTGCAGCCATACTTGAAGAATATAATCTACCACATTAACTGAAATATTTTATTTCAGTTTCACACTTACCTGCTCTTTAGCAGTCAACTCCCATTTCTGTCCTTAAAAAAAATATATTTTATGTGTGAAAATTTATCATAAATTTAACTCCATATTTATTTTCTTTTTCTTTACCAGTCAACATTCTGTATTTACTTTTATGGATTATTTTAATGACATAATTCATTTATGAAAAGTTGGATTTTCATAACCAGCCATTAATAGAAGGATGCTATTGGGTTAGAGATACAGATGAATGTCGCTTGCCCAGTTTCTTAGTAAAGGGTGTACCTATTATTAGTGACAGGTAATTTATTAATTAATGAAGCTTTCAAGACAAGAATTCAGCCTCCTCTTTTACACAGAATTTTCAATGTCCTTTTCTCCCACTTCGTCTGGTGTTCAATCCTGATCTATTTGTTCTTAGATTCACTTGCTTTGATTCCCACTCAGATGGAGTCCATTCCTTTTGGAGGCTAATATTTGCTGATATTTTCACTTTTGCAAAACCTTAACACTCTCCATTTTTCCTCATCCATGAACTACACTGTGACAACAGATTTTCATGTTAATTTTGCTTGGTTCAGATACTTATTCCTCTCACATTCTTCAAAGAAATGTAATTCACACACCATGAAATTCATGCATTTAAAGTTTAAAACTCAGAGGTCTTAATAAGTTCACAAGGTTTCATAAACATTACATTTATCTGGATATTTTCATCACCCTAAAATGAAACCCCCTCTCTTCAGAGGGGAACCTTCCTGGGAACCACTAACTTACTTTGCTTGTATGGATTGGTTACTCAGAACATTTCACATGGATGGAATCATACAATAAGTGGCTTTGTACCTTTTTTCTTTCATTTATGTTTCTTTTCATGATTCATTCAATTTGTAGCAAGAATCAGTACTTCTTTGTTTTTTGTGACTGCTTATTTTTCTAGTATTGATAGTCTATATTCCACTCTTTTCAATCCGTTCATCAGTTGATTGATACTTGAGGTGTTTTCACTGTGATTATTATAAATAATATGAAAATTTGTGTTTAGATTTTGTGTAAACAGAGGCTGTCAATTCTCTTGAATATATAACTTTGAATAGAACTTCTGGGTCATATGGTAAGTCTCTGTGGAATGTTCTGAGGAATTGCAAAGATGTTTTCCAACGTGGCTGTAATATATGGCATTCTTACTAGTGATGTATGAGGATTCCACTTTCTCAGCGTTCTCATTTACACTTGCCATTGTCCATCTTTTTTTTTTTTATTATAACCATCCTTGTGGATATGAAATGGCATCTCATCATTCTTTAATTTGCATTTCTCTAATGACTAATGATGTAGAATATGTTTCATGTGCTGAATGGTTATTCAAGTTTTTTCTTTGGAGTAATATCGATTCAAGTCATTTGCCAATTTTTAATAGGGTTATTTGCCTTTTTATTTTTGAGTTGTAATAGCACTCTATATATTCTGATCCTAGACTCTTACCAAATATATAATTTAAAACCATTTTCAAATATTCAACCCAATCTGTGGGTTGTCTCTTAACTTTGAGACTGACCTTTGAAACACAAAAATTACAATTTTGATGAAGTCCAACTTATCCATTTTTTTCTTTGATTATGCTTTAAATTTCATAGCCAAAAAACTACTACCTAATGAAAGATGCAATGATTTACACTTACATTTTCTTCTAAGAGTCTTACAGTTTTAGATATAATATTTAGGTCTTTTATTTATTTTTCTGTATTTATTTTTGTACCATTGTATTTAATTTTTGAGTTAACTTTTGTGTATGGTGTGAGGTTCAACTTTTTTCTTTTGCATGTTGATATCTAATTTTTCCAGTACCAGTTGTCAAACAGACTATTCTTTCCCCATTGGACGATAAATCTGTCGTTGCTAATGTATAAGGGTTTTTGGAATCTCAAATCTATTCTATTAACCTATATGTCTATTATTCCAGTAGTAGATTGTCTTGAAACTGTAGCTTAAAAGTAAGTATTACAATTGAGAAATGAGAGTACTCCAACATTTTTATTTTACAAAATTATTTTGATTTTCCTGTGTCTCTTGATATTTCTTAAGAGTTTTAGCATCAGCCTGTCAATTTCTGCAAAGAAGCCATCAGGGATTTTGATAAGAATATATAGATAAATTTGGGGCATATCACCATCTTAATAATATTAAGTCATAACAATCTATGAACACGAGGAATCTTTCTATTTGTTAGGTTTTTAACTTCTTTCAGCAATGTTTTGTATTCTTCAGTGTATAAGTTTGGCACTTTCTTTCATTTTATTCCTAAATGTTACATTCTTTTTGATGCTACTGTAACTAGAAATATTTTATTACATTTATTTTTAGATTTTTTTCCTTGTACATAGAAATACAATTGATTATGTACTTGATTTTGTATCCTATGACCCTGCTGAACTCATTTATTAGCTCTTGTAGCTTTTTATGTTGATTTTCTAAATACTGACTTACCTCAATTTATTGTATCTTGCTTTATTATGCTCCACAGATATTGTGCAACATATATTTATTTATTTATTTATTTATTCACACAGATTGAAGGTTTGTGGCAATGATGAGTTGAACAGGTCTATCAGAGCCATTTTCTAAGAGCATTTGCTCACTTCATGTTTCTTTGTCACATTTTGGTAATTCTCATAATATTTTAAACTTTATTATTAAACTATTACATTTGTCACAGTGATCTGTGATCAGTGATCTTTGATGTTAATATTGTATTTGTTTTAGAGCACCATGAACCATGTTCATATAAGATAACAAAATTGATTAAAAAAAGGTGTGGGGCGCCTGGGTGGCTCAGTGGGTTAAGCCGCTGCCTTCAGCTCAGGTCATGATCTCAGGGTCCTGGGATCGAGTCCCGCATCGGGATCTCTGCTTGGCAGGGAGCCTGCTTCCCTCTCTCTCTCTCTGCCTGCCTCTCTGCCTACTTGTGATCTCTCTCTGTCAAATAAATAAATAAAATTAAAAAACAAAACAAAACAAAAAAAAAAGGTGTGTGCTTTGACTATTCCACTTACTGGCCAACACCCCACCATTTTTCTTCTTCTCCCCAGGGCCTGAAATGCAACAGTGTCGAAATTAGACCAATTAATAACCCTACTGTGGCCTCTAAGTGTTCAAAGAAAAAGAAGAGTCATAGTTCTCTCACTTTAAATCAAAAGCTATAAATTTTTAAGTTTAATGAAGAAGGAATATTGAAAGCTGAGATAGACTGAAAGCTAGGCCTCTAGTCTAGGAAGACTGAGAAAATTCAAATATGGATTTCTGCTATGCTCTTGCTATAGGTAGTATTATTTTAGGCTAGATTCTTGAAATTGGAAATCTTAATTATGCTCCTGACTTGTATAGTTCAGATTAACACAATTTTTAAAAACACAAAGATGGATGTTTCTTCTAAGAAAATGTTAAAGTCTTCTGAAGAGTATCAGGCAATATGTTAAGTAATTACTACTGTTTCATTTTCTAAATCACTGAATGCAAATAGTATTTCAGCTTCTTATGCTTGTGTTAACTACCTTTGCACTTTAGGAGAATTTTTCAGATTCAAGTAATTATATCTCATTTATAATTTATTAGTGTCCTAATATTAGCAAGGTTTTAGAACTGTTGGTAAATCATTGATGAGAACGAAAGGAAGGGAGAAAAAGGAAGGAAGGAAGGAAGGAAGGAAGGAAGGAAGGAAGGAAGGAAAGAAGAAAGAAAGAAAGAAAGAAAGAAAGAAAGAAAGAAAGAAAGAAAGAAAGAAAGAAGAAAAAGGGAAAGGAAAGAAGAAGAGGAAATGATGAGATTTTCTTTTTGCAGATTTGTCACACTTAACAAGAAACTTTTTTTTTTTTTAAGATTTTATTTATTTATTAGTTAGAGAGAGAGAGTGAGCACAGGAAGACAGAGAGGCAGGCAGAGGCAGAGGGAGAAGCAGGCTTCCTGCTGAGCAAGGAGCCCGATGTGGGACTCGATCCCAGGACACTGGGATCATGACCTGAGCCGAAGGCAGCCGCTTAACCAACTGAGCCACCCAGGCGTCCTGAAACTTTTTTTTTTTGATATGAACATCCATTTGGTTGTTGCATTCTGCCTGTTATTTATAGTCATTGATAATAATTTCATATTCACTTTTTCCATTTTATATTCACTTAGATAATTTACTTATCAGTAGTTATTTAAAGCTATAATCTTTCACTATTTTGTTTTAGTTTTACTTTAATTTTTTTAAAACATATTCAGGTATAATTGACATACAACATTATATTAAGTTCAGGTATATGATGGGGTGATCCAACATTTGTAAACTTTGTGATATGGTTACCACAACAAGTCTAGTCACTATGTCATCTTACAAAGTTAATACAATATTATTGACTGTATCCGCCATGGTGTACATTACATCCTTATGGCTTATGTTTTTAAAGAATTTTATTTATTTATTTGAGAAAGAGAGAGGGATCATGAGCAGGGAAGGGGGGTAGTGGGAGAAGCTGATACCCTGCTGAACAGCGAGCCAGGTGAAGGACTTGATCCTAGGACCCTGAGATCATGACTGGAGCTGAAGGCAGACACTTAACTGACCGAGCCACCTAGGCACCTGACTTATTTATTTTATAGTGCAAATAACTTAAAATGTATACAATTGAATGGAGAACATTAAAATAACAAATCTAAATGAAATATTTCAAATCTAAATGTACTTAGCAAGTGATACATATATTAGTGTTTGGGATCCATGAAGATTAGGAATTTCCTGTTCTTTAGAATTTCAGTAATGATTTGTCAGTGTTTCAATAGTTTATAAGCATTTTTTAAATAAGGACAAACATCTTACTCCCATGAAAATTTTGAAAAATAATTCCAACTTTTTATTGACTGTGCATGTATTTTTTAAATCTGAAAGTTGTGAGAAAATATTTGTGTGAATGGTGAATGTGTATCATGAGTGTTTTTTTTAAATCATATATGTCAACCTAAATATAAAGAGTAAACTGAGGTAATTTTGAAATTGCCAAAATGATGAGTTTATTTGAAAATAGTACAGGAATTGCAATTTGAGACATAAGCTATAGGCATGCTTGTTGAGGATTTGGGGTAACTATATTTAAGGGTAGGAAATGTAAAGAGGGAAGAATTCAGTTATAATCCATTAAAATAAAAAACAAAGGGAAATCAGCTCTGAAAATTTCCTGAGCAGAGAAAACCAATCCAGTCATACAAACAAAGTTCAATTCAGCTTATTTTTTGAGACTAGCCTGACCTGGGTCATTTCTTGTTCATGCCTCTGAAAACCACAAGTAAAACTTGCCAAGGTAGAAATGAGACAATCCATGAATAGCTATTATTTAAGAAAATTCCAGTATTATCAGTTTTCTGTAAATAAGTCATTTATGGGAAATCAGTTTCTTAGTCCATAAAATTTATTTCCCTGAAGGCACGTGCATGAGATTTTCCATTTTATATCCTTCAGTTCCATTTTATATGAAAATTCTTTTAAATATTATTACACAAATTTGGAATCAATAGATTAAATAAAGTTAAAATATTTTTTCAGTATGGGATTTCTATGCAACTTCATGTAATAATATGCAATAAGAGCTTCCAAGGCAATAAATATCTAGGCCATTTCTCATATGTCTTTGTTCATAGAAATTTTTTTCACATAAGAATTAAAACCTTTTAGAGGGCAAAAAAAGACTTTAAATTTTGAAAAAAAAAGAGCTTATTCAAGGTTATGTTTCTATTACCTTATAGAAAAACACTTGGTTTGAGAAAGAATGTTTCAATTTTAGGAATAAAATATACTAAACATACCAAGAGAGTTTGTTTTCATGTGGCTAACTGTGAGCATATTCAAATTGACCTCTCTTGTCTCACAGAGAACCTTGAATGTAACTTAACTATAATAACACATTTTAAGACTGTAGAATAAGTCATTTCCTCTAAAAACTGTAGGAAAATTGTAGACAAATGACTTACTTATAAATCTGATTTGACTTAGATAGCAATACTTTTTTTTTTTTT
>RCUC01103122.1:0-16950 GCA_003697995.1 Taxidea taxus jeffersonii
AGACTCAAGGGCCCTCGCTAAGAGCACACATGATCCCAGCCAAATTACCCAGCCCCTTGCTGGTGTGGCATTTCCAGCTGTGAAACAATGACGTTTGAACTAAAATAAAACCATGTGGATCAATTTCATCTCAAAGTCAATGATTTCTTTGTTTATTTGTTTTTGCGGTTGTTTGTTTTACTTTCCTTTGTAGAATACCTAAAATTAAAACATTGTTTATATATAGCAGCAATAGCAGTGTTGAAATTGAACAGATGCTTTGGAATTCATTTTGTGGCCTCCAGGTTGGCAGTGGGAATGGAAACCAGTGCCCAAGGCCTCCGACAAGCGCTTTTATCAATTGTTTCTGGAGCCTGTGGCAATGGGCTGGCAATGTCTGACAACAGGGACACAAGGGCAGAATCGGCAGCTCTCAGCATCTCCCCAACCCCCCACTACTGAGCCTGCAGATGGGGAAAGAAAACCTAAACCAGGAGGCCTATACCTACAGCTTTCTCTCTTTTGCTCTGAGAGCTTGAGAGCTGTCTTCCCTAAGGAGGCCTCTTTCCAAGGCCCAGGGGCCATGATGCTTTCCTGATAGAGAGAACTGAATCCTAGCAAATGCTTTTGCCTTCTTCACGGGCCAAATGCCATCAGGAGGTCAGGCTGGTGTTTCAATTCTATGAGTCTATGGTTATTGCTTTTTGTGGATGTGCCTGCAACTAGGAAGACCAGCAATCATGAAAGACTGACCCACCCTGCAACTATTCCTTCTTTTCACCCCGCAGTGCCTTGGCTCCTGTCTGGAAAAGCCCATTCTATGCTCCCGAGAAGGAGTCTTCTGTCATCCCCAGAGAGTGGCTGTACTACAGAAGGAAAATCCAGTGGACACTTTGGAGCCCTTTTATGTAATTAGGGTAATTCATCGGAATAACCATAATTAGCATGGATTTGGCATATGGTCCAAGAAGGTATTTGCTTATGCCCTAAGCATATCTTTCTCCTTCAAGAATTCTTGGAATACTAGCATGAAATTAAATCTCTCCTGGAATGATCAGTTTCTTCCTCCTCCACAGCATGACTCTCTCCACCATTTCAGGTTCCTCCTCCTCCTCCTCATCCTGTACATGAATTGAAGTGGATTTTGAATCTTTATTCAACTTCAAAAAAAAAAAAAAAGAAAACTGAATTAAATGTCTTTTATATTCCCACATGGCTGTGACTTTCTTTTAAAACAAGTCAGTTGCTCTGAATAGAAAACTTTCCCAAATCCTGGTTAAAAAAAAAATAAAGAGACAGAGAGAGAGGAGAGAATATTGCCCACATCACAGTCTGAAGTAGTGTGGAAAAGTAGATAATAGTACAAATACATATATGTAACCTTATATTTTCTAGTAGCCACATTTAAAAAAGGAAAAGGAAACATGTGAAATTAATTTAGTGATTTATTGATTTAACCCAAGATAGCCAAAATATTATCATTTCAACATGTCATCAATCTTGAAAATTATTAATGAGCTATTTTGCCTTTTGTGTGTGTGTGAAATTGTGTCTGTGAAACCCAGTGTGGTTTTATACTTACCGCATACCTCAGTTTGGGTGAGCCACATTTCAAGTGCTCAAGAGCCACAAGTGGCTAGTAGTTCTGATATTGGGCTGCCTGGCCTATGTATCTTTTATGCTGACATCTTACTTTTATTTCCATCTTGTTGCTCTGTCTTAAAGGAGAGAAAGCATTTAGACTCCAAGTCTTATGTCAACTGGAAAATTTTCATAGCAGTTCCCGTGAGGTATAGGACTTGTCGTCAAGTCAGAGCTATTTCTATTACAGAACATCAATTAGTATAGAGTAAGCAGTGAGTTGAAGGAAAACTGCTTGATTTTATTATTTCCAGCTGAAACCCCCTCCCCCCAAAATCAAATTATTCCAATGAGAACTATCAC
Source organism: Taxidea taxus jeffersonii (assembly GCA_003697995.1). NCBI lineage: Eukaryota > Metazoa > Chordata > Mammalia > Carnivora > Mustelidae > Taxidea > Taxidea taxus. Next base: position 1,924 of record RCUC01103122.1, read on the forward strand.
CATACATTACCCAATAGTGAAAAGTTTTCATAATATGATTGATACAATGCTTCTTAATGTGCACATGGCATTCTATAGCAACCCTAAAAATTGATACAAGCTTAGCTCCTTGGTAGAGCTTTCTAGATGAAGAAAACTGCACATTACATTAGGTCCTTCCATGTGGATGCTGAAGACAATGCTGTCTATAGCTTTCCTCACCTTCACTGTGACTAGGGAGAAGGCTTCCTCCTTCATTTCCCAGAAGGCATTTGTCTTTGGAGAAAGAGGAATTTCAACTCTTGATTACAAAGTCTAGCATGTCTCTATCTTATTAACTTTATCACAACTTTGTAGTGTCTGTGTTGTAGAATTTGTACAAGTTAAACAACAACAACCACTCATTACACTGTCTCTCCGCTAGCCTATGAGTAACTCAGGACACAGAACATTAGTTATTCTTCATTGTGTCTTGCTAAACCCAAGCAGTGGTGCCTGGTGCATCATTGTGCTCAGTACCTTATAACTGAAGCCAGAAGTTCTGTCCTGTTCATTTGTCTTTCCCCCCTGTATCACATGCATTCATCAAGACCCAGGGCCACACTGATATTTCCACAGTGAATTTTATTCATTCAACAAATGTTCATTGAGGGCCTACTTTAGGTTAGACACTTCGCTGGTGCAGTGTGGTGAGAAACAGAGATATGCTCCTGAAATTTAAGGGTAATGGAAAAGACACAGAAAAAATAAGTGCAATGGGTACTGTGGTTTTGAAATACCTTCCACTGACTTTTTGTTCCTAGGAGTCTGCTTTGTTTTGTTTATTCATTTGCCTCCCCTGCAGTCCTTTCTATCATTCAGCCTTGAGTCACAGAGACTCTGAAAAGAAGGAAATCAGGGTACTGCTTACACAGACAAATCAAAGGGGAAGGAGGGAAGAGGCAAAGGATGAAAGCAGAAGCTCTCTTGGTGGGGTCAGTGTTGAGGGCACACAGACCTGAGAGAGAAGAAGATGCAGGAAAAGGGAGAGGGAAGGGGTAAGGGAGAGGGGGAGGAAGAGGAGGAGGTTTGAGAGAGACAGAGACATAAAAGTCTTTCTCTTCCACAAGCTGCTTTCAAGTCTTGTCGATGCTAATTGGAAGGAAACCCTGAGTTTTAGAATTTCAACTGGACTGGACTGAGTTTTAAAATATAAATGACTGAAGAGTGACTAGATACATCTGAGCTATCTATCTTCTGGTCTACCCTATAGATAGTGGCTCAACAAAAGAAAGTGAATAGTAGTAACTGGAGACATTGAAGCTGACTCATATTCGTACAGCCCTGAGTTGGACCTCCTAGCCCAACCCAGGATTGCAAGGAATAAAATTCCCAGCCAAGTACTTCTCACATAGCTACATGCTTTTAAAGCTCTGTTTCTTTCAGAAATGACTACTTCTGTTTCAAATACTGATGGGAGGTTCAACTCACAGTATTTCAGATGCAAGACAATAAATAATCAATTGGTATGAGAGTATGTGTCCAATAAATACTTATTTAGTGGGTACATTTATAAGTGGCCCATAACAGAAGAGAAATTATCTATTTTTAAAACTTTGATTGTTGCAGTAAGTCCTCAATAACTGTTGTAATTTATTACCCAGAAGTTCAAATGCAGAAATGCCAGTGATTTGTGTTTTCATAGTCAGGCATTAAAGAATTTCTCTCTATTTTAGAAAAGTCTATGCTTAGATGGCCAACTTCTTAAAAGCGTTTTCCAGGCATAAATACATACATATTTTATATATAAAATAAAAAAGCTACAAAGCTTTATATCTTCCAAGGAATACAAGAGAGTATGGATTTTGGAATCGGACAAATCTGGGCTCAAATCGCAGTTTTGTTATAGTGTGGCTGTGACTTTGATCACATAACCTAACTTCTCAGCATCTTGGTGATCTCCACTGTGAAAGAAGGAAGGAAGGAAGGAAGGAAGGGAGGGAAGGAAGGAGCAAAGGAAAGAAGGAAGGAAAGAAAGAAAGGAGAGAAGGAAGGAAGGAAGGAAGGAAGGAAGGAAGGAAGGAAGGAAGGAAGGAAAGAAGGAAGAAAGAGGGAGGGAGGAAGGAAGAAAGAAGGAGGAGTGGGGGAAGGGAGGAGGAGAAGCAGACAGAAGAAGCAGGAGGAGAATAGAAAAGAGGGAAGGAAGGGAGGGACGGAGGAAGGAGATTTTTTTTTCAGGGTTCATGTTGGGAGAGACATGAGTCAGAGACGACATAAGAAAATACCTGGTATGTTTCCTGGCACAAAGCGGGTATTCAAAAAATGGCATTCAAAAAATGGCAGCAACTGCCAATTGCTTTGCTACCCCCTGAAATAGCCACATTTTTTTTCCCTGAAATGATAACATTTGCTTTTTGTCTCTGGTCAATGCCCATGGTACCTTTTGTGTAGCACTCGTTGCAAGGATGGCTGAGTAACATCAGGGATTGGGAAATAGACTCTGCCTCTAAGGGGTTGCCTCTCCTGGTTGCTTCATCTCATCCCTCACTTGGTTTTGAGCAATGGTTCAATGACTCTTCAGTGTCCTCAGCAAGAGACTCATCTTCCCAGATATGGCTTTGGGAGGGGTAGGGAGTGGGTGATCATGGAAGTCATAACCTCACAGGGTATTGTAAGGATTAAGAATAATGCTTGAAAAACGCAGCACCAAGGAATTCCTAAACAGCATTAAAGAATAATATTAAATGCAAGTCAGTGTGTCGTCCATCAAGTGGGCTGTGGGAAAGTGTCTCTGGTAACATCAACAGCTGCCACCAGGAGCAATGAGAGCTATTGCAGATCCTGAAACAAGGAATGAAACCCCCAAGAGCAGGGCAAGAACATGTGAGATACTTTGAAGAGGAGAGCTGCACAGCACAAAACAAGAGCACCATAATCCACACATTCTCATGGCAGGTGCAAAGATGGCTCCCTTGGCCTCATGGCTCTTCTCACCAATTCCTTAATGAAAAGAAACTCTCATTTTTACCTCCCTGCTTCACAGAGTTATTTTCTTGTCCCTATGTTTGTGCTCAAGTTAAATTCTAGTAAAACAATGACATTCTCATTACAAAATCCAGAGCAGTTCATGCTCAGCAAATCCCTTAAGTCAGGTGTTTGTAAGGATGATGGAGAACAATGGCAGGTTTTAGACAAGAGAACCTGCATAACATGACCATTACTTGATGGTTCATGCCAACATTTCAGTGCCCAGAATCCATGTGTCGTACTCTGGGTCCCTCCAGCAGCTGATGCTGGGATAAATGTTCAAGTGCAAGTAGTTAGTTTAGGAGGTAAGACCAAACACTGGAAGGGAGTGGGGAATCGATATGGGGAAGAGTGTTATTATATCATCTTCCAACAGGGAAACTCTGGGAGCCAGTGCAGAAGCCCTGTCTGAGGGGCAGGGGAGCTGGGGTATTTACACACCAACTTGAGGTAGTTGTCAGCTGATGGCTGTTCCCAGGGAATGTTAGTTTCTTAGCACCATTGATGTAAAGGTGAACATATTTCCAATTTTTTTTTCTTAAAATTTATTTGACAGAGAGAGGGATCACAAGTAGGCACAGAGGCAGGCAGAGAGAGAGGAGGAAACAGGCTCCCCGCTGAGCAGAAAGCCCAATTCGGGGCTCGATCCCAGGACCCTGAAATCATGACCTGAACTGAAGGCAGAGCCTTAACCCACTGAGCCACCCAGGTGCCCCTCCAATTTTTATTTTAAATAAAATGAAAATTGGGCACAAGTATAGGTAAAGAAAGGAGAAAGAGGGTGACAGAGTAGTCAAAACAGGGGCTACAACTCCCCAAAGCCACTGCTCACTCCTGCAAAAGCATGTACACATGTTTTTCTTTCTGTGTCATGCTCCATTCTGTGTTTTCAGACCTTGTGCAGACATTGCAGAAGTTCCCAGAGCTTCTCAGAAATGACTTTTTTTTTTCATCACAGGAAGTCAGCTTCCATAATGGCAGAAATTTGAAAAATTTTGTCACAGCACTGTTAGACATTTCCTTTTAATTTTCTGAATTAAAATCAGCACTTAGGGGAAAGTAGAGCATATATAACCCAACAAAGTGGATTAAGTGTTTGCGTGTACTTGCAAACACACCACTTCTTTCTTATTACATGAGACTGAGCAGAGATCTTGCCCATAGAAGTCAAGTACCTAAAGTTCAGACTCTTTCCCAGAAAGGCATTCTGTTCCTCCCCCACATTCTCTGACCCTGTGTGACTCAGTCTCCCCAGATGCACAGTCATCCAGTTGTCTCAGTTTGTCCTCTCCCCATCTTCTACCTTTGGGAGCTGTCGGTCACTTAGAAGCTGTGCCTTTGGCTACTGTCCAGGAAACAGTCATTTCCTAAAGTGTAGTTGTGGCCCCAAAGAGTTCGTGGGAGCCTCCCAAAATATAGTCCTCTCTTTCCAGGTTCAGCTTTTGTCTGGAAGACCTGAAATATATGAGAATGTAAAATTCCTTTCCACTTTGAGGAGGGCAAGTGAAGGATTTATTGAAATCAGAGGCATTGTCTTGCTGCCTGCGGTAACAAGATAAAACTTCTGTCTACTGTGGCTTGGAGATTTGGCTTCCCATTGAGTCTGAAATAAGGAAAAATTCCCAGCTCACATAAGGGATTCTTTCTTCTCTGATCTGCACTACCTGTCTCTTGTGCGGAGAAATTCAATATGACCGCGGAGAGGCAAGGACTCAAGCAGACCATTGTCACTGATGGGGAGTTTGGACTAAGCCCAAGGCAGATGGATCCTCTTTGTTCAGATAATGTGCTGAGTCTGGGTGCAGGTCTTACAAAAATGGCAAGATTGTTCCCCAAAATAATGTCACTTAATCTTAAGGGGAGTACGGTTGACTCATCTTTGATGGCAGAATTCTTGACTCCTATCAAGTACACACACACACACACACACACACACACACACACACACACATGCACACACACTCACATATACTTGCGTGCACACACACACACATGCACAAAAAGAGGGAGACAGAAAGACAGTGATCTCTTTAAGCCTGGAATTCTTTGGGTTTGGTTTCAAGTTAGAAGAAAAATCATTGTTAGGGAAAAAGCTTGTAGATAAATCATCAAACTGTTTGGAACGTTTAGCACTTTGAAAAATGAGACTGTGTGCAGGAGATTTTTTTCTTTGCTGTGTTTCAAGGTCTTTTAAAATTCTTTTTTCCTCATCCATAACTCAAAAGAGATTGTCCTTTGCAAGGTCAAACTTTTTATGCATTTAGTTTTCATGTCAGATTGTTAAGGAAAAATATAAATTTCTGGATTTGGTGTGTGTCCCATATTTTAAAGAAACATAGATTGAATTCTATATGCTTTTGAAACTGACCTTGCTAAAAAAGAAAATGAGTTTTCATGACTTAGGTCATTAGGTTTCAGGTTGGGAAAAAAGATTTCCCTTGTGAACATGAAGCTTATTACTGACCAAATATCCCCACATAAGTGGTTTAAAACTTTCCCACTGTTTCTGAAATAGTAAGTTGTGCAAAGATGCACAGAAGACTGGATATTTGTTTTTTATCCTAAAATATGTTCTCTTTGCTACTTTTGACCTTAAATGGGGTTTCTGCCTGCTGATTCTTTGTTTCTCGTGTGTTCACTGCAGCAATGCGCTGGAGGGCTCCGATGTGACTGTTACATTACTTCAAACACCTGTGTGACTGAGTAGTTCTTGCTTTGAACATTCACACAGCCTGTACCCTTTCTTCCAGAACCCGAGTGTCTTAAATACACATTTCTTAAAATGAGTTTTTGATATAAAGACCTAGAAAGTGATGAGAAATGCACAGAGAGAGGCAATCACTTACCTAAGAGGTCATTTTGGTTATTCCATTGCAAGGTTATGTGGAAAATCTTTTATTTGCCCCTCGGTCCCTTACATCATGGAGTCAACTCTCAATGATTCCAGAGACTTCTATGAAAAAAAGAGATATTGCAAAAGGGGAGGCAGAAAACAAGATGTGATTGAGTTTCAAGGTTGGCAGTGTTGACAAAATCAGCCAGCGCAATCCCTGCATCCAAAACTTGCATTTATACAACGTCTTGGCTTTGCCTAGATGCTGACATTTAAGCTCAGAGGATTCTCTGCCTTCCCACGGCATTTCCAGGTGATTCAGGCTGCAACAAAACAGAGAGATCAATTTTCTGGGAGTCTACCTAGTTAATGATATGACCTCAGGTTCATAGAGAATATGTTTAACCCCATCGGACATCGCAGGTTTACATGCTGGTGAGATTATTGTCAGTTCTGTCCCTGGGGCTTTAGGCTAGACCTGGATGGAGCAGCTCATATCTGTTCATTGATCTAGTTCACCACCTAGGTAAGGGCTTGACACATACTCAGTAAACACCTGTGGGAAGGTCTGCCTCTGTTCACATTGAGAAGGATGTAGCTGTTCAGGGATGGCTGCACATTTCTCCCTCCTCTTGGTCTAACCACCAAAGTGGCCTCCAATAGCTCTTCTGTTACCTGGTTTAGGATCCTCTCTCCACCTGCTTGGTTACTTTCTGGTGACCGGTTCCTCTCTTTCTTCTTTCTTTTTCTATTTTTTTTTTTACCTCCCCCTCCTCTTTCCCTTCCCTTTCCAGTTCTCCCCATCTTCTTTGTTCTTCTGTAAAAAAGAAGTCAGTCGCTAGATAGCAGATGGATGGATATATCATTATTTGCAATGAGCCTTGCACTGACCTAGCCAATGTGAGCAGTAGACATGATGCGATCTACCAAATAGAATGCTGGCTCTTCATCTGAATCACAGAGGATCGCCCACTGCCGGGCTTCACTAGGCTCGTTGATGCGAAGTAAAGATACCTAATGATACAGGATGGCATTGATCAGAGCAGATTAAACAATCTGAAAAAGTAAGGCTAAAAACCTAGCTTAAAACAACATTTGCTCAGAACTGGGGCCACGTACTTAGTTGTATGAACGGGCTGGGCAGTTGCCCAGACAAGAGGAGCCAGGTGGGTGTAAGTACAGCTGCAATGAAGACCCCTGGCCCCACACCAACAGGGAAGCCACCATTCATCAAAGGATGCAGGGCAGGACTGTGGGCCCTCATGCTAAACCCTCCTGATTTTAAAGCAAAAGAAATCCAAAAGTTTCCATGACATTGCCCCAGCTCTCTGATGTTGGCAATTAATGCACTTAAAAAAAAAAAAAAAACCTGACTTGTTTTTGAATTCAGCCTGCAGCCTGATGATTTGCTGCTACCTTTGGCTTAGGTTACCTGAACATTACACTTCTTTACTTTAATTGTAAACTTTCATCAAACATTTTATCAGTTAGGATGAAGTTCAGCTACTAAATAATAATGGATAAAAATGATAAAGGCTTAAATATTATAAAGATGTGTTTTCCTCTCATTAAAAAAAGTCCAGGGGTACGGGTACCTGGGTGGTTCAGTCAGTTAAGTGTCTGACAACTGTCTTTGGCTCAGGTCATGATCACAGGGTCCTGGGATTGAGCCCCACATCAGGCTCCATGCTCAGTGGGGAGTCTGCTTGAGGATTTCTCTCCCTTTCCCTTTACCCCTCCCCCCACTCACATGTATACACTTTCTTGCTATCTCTCTCTCTCTCAGATAAATAAATCTTAAAAAAAAATTCCAAGGGTAGACAGCCCAGCAATACAATGATGTCTACATGATTATCGTTCTATATTTTTCCTCTGTTTCTGCTCACTACCTTTAGCACATGCCTTATATCTTCAAGGTTGACTCATGGTCACAAGCTGGCTGCTGGAACTTGAACCATCACATCAAATTCTGACTAGAAATTAGAAGAAGGACTCCTGCCTTCTAGTTGAGCCAGCCCCATTTAAAAAAGAATTTTTCGGGATGTCCTATCCAAAGATATCCACTTGCACATTGACCACTTTCCTGTGGAAGGGAGGATGGGAAACAGTTTGAATCTATTGAATCTAACATGAATCTGTTGTTGAGGAAGGAGAAATTAAACAGGCAATCAGCATTCTCTCCCCCAAGTTTCTGTTGTGATTCAGAAGACTGATACTAAAAAGCAAACAATTGGGAGTCCTTATCCCCAAGAAACAGGTCCAGTGTAAGAGAAATCATGTCATGCTGTAGTTGTGTATATACATCTAAGTATTATATGGATGATATAAACAAACTTCTATAGGATTACAAAGGAGGGAACAAAGAACTTGCTTGCAGGTGACAAGCAGTGACATTGTAGCTAGAGAGAAGTCATCCCAGTCACTAACTTAGCCATGACCTCATTTCTTGTAATTCCTTAGAAAGATGTCCTGAGGGACTTAGGAAGAAACATTAAAACTTTCCTAGTGAAAAAGAAGTGAAAGGGTTTCAAAGCAGAGAGAATGAGTGAAGTATGAGCCACTGCTTTTAGTTCTGTTAGTATTTGCTTTATATATTGAGGTAGCCTGATGTTGAGTGTATAAATACTTGTGGTAACCAGGAACAAGAGGTGGTTTGGGGGAAAATGGATGAAGGTGGCCAAAAGGAACAAACCTCAAGTGAGAAGATAAATAAATAGTGGGGATATAATGTGCAATATGATGACCACGGCTAACACTCTGTATGGTATATTTGAGAATTACTAAGAGAGAACATCCTAAGAGTTCCCATCACAAGGAAAATGTGATTTTTTATAACACACACCATAATTTGCAGAATATGAGGATTTTACAAAAACAGTCTTGATGCAGAAAGAGAAACAAATATTTGTGGATGGCTAGCGTGATGACTGAGATTTTCCATGTAGGGACTCTTGTCTAAGTCATTTCTGTGTCATGAATACTTGGCAAAAAATAAAAGCTCATTCAATGTTCAATGAAGGAATGTTTTACCTCCTTGGGGCAAAGATAGTTTTCTCTGTTTGTAATGAAGGAGGCTTGTGAATTCCAGAAGATGCTAATAGCTCTCTTGTGATCAGGAAGGGCATTTTAAGGAGAAGCCAAAATCCAGAGTAAGGCAGAACAAAGTCAAAAATGAAATGATCCTTGGCCACATTACTAAGTAGCAGAATTGAGATGATCTTAAAGTCAGATGTATCTGTAGCCAGTAATTCCCTTTATCATTTTTTTGGTCTTTCACTTTTAATATTTCATATCTTAAACCTGTAGAAAAGAGTAGAAAATTATATGACAAGTATCAGTATATCTGCAAGCCAGCATCTTAAAAATGGCATATTTCCTTTCTGCATGTTTTTTAAGACACCAAATGTTGTTGAAGATCATCTGAAGCACCGTGGGGTCCAATGTCCTCAACTGCCACACAGATAGGTATTTGTTATTTCATGTTGTGGGTATGGCAAGGCCAAGCTGCTGTAACAAAGAGACACAAGGCTTCAGTGGTTTCAAGAATACACAGCTTTATTTCTTTGTCACTTACCCCAACATGACCAACCCAGTTAGGAGGGGTAACACTATTCTGCAAGGTCCTTCAGCATACTTCCCTCCTTCCTGTAACTCCTTCATCCCCAGGACTGTCATCATCTGCATGCTTGAAGCTATATCATGCCACTTCCAAAAGCCAGCTAGTGGAGAGGGAAAGGCAGTTTGGAAGGGATGCACTCTTGTCTTCAGATGCAGACCCCTATGTAGAACATAAGCCTTCTTCTTATGTACCACTGGAGAGAATTTAGTCACACAACCGCACAGTATGTCACAGGAAGTGGGTAATTACAGGCTGGCTAGATTGCCACATGCTTACCTGAGACTCTCCAACAAAGGAAGAAAGGAGAATGGATTCTGTAGAAAACTGGCAATGTACTATATATAAGCCATGCTATGATACTATTTCCATCCACATATGCATACCTAACACTGTAAAGAAAAATGACAAATTAGTATAAACCACCCAAACCTGAACATGCCGAAAAAGCAAGCTTTCTCCTCAATCTAGCAGGTAAACTTCTAAAATGTCATAATTAAATATGATACTTACTACCAGTGTTTACTGGACACCATTTTTCAGGTTAGGGAGGTGTCTTTCCAGTCCTACTTTGCTAAGTTCTTTTAGTTTCTTAATTATGAATGTGGGAAGACTTCTACCTTATGCTTTTGGGACATCTATTGAAAGTATCATATGATCAATGGGTAGGAGAAGGGCAGAGGAAGAGGGAGAGAGAATTTTAAGCAGGCTCTAGGGCTAGCACAGAGTCCTATGTGGGGTTCAATCTCACAACCTTGAGCAGAAATCAAGAGTTGGATGCTTAATTGGCTGAGTCACCCAGGCACCTCGAGAGATTGTCTAGTATTAAGCCAAAGTTAAATTTACTGGAATAAAACTTGCTTTGATACTATTTGTTTTTAATCCTTACTGAATTCAATCTGCTGTTTTTTAGTTAAGATTTTTGCATTTTGTTTATTATAAGAGATATTGGTCTATCATTTTCTTGTACTGTTCTGTCTCATTTCCATCAGAATTCTATCAGCCTGATAAAATTACATGGGTAGCTGAACCTTTTGGATCTGAAATCAGAAATGGTTTGTATAACATGGGGAATATTTGTTTCTTGAAGTTTCCAAAAACTTGCCAATGACACTGGGTCTGTTGCTTTGGGAGAATACTCTTTTGATTCCTGATTCAATGTCTTGTGTAGTTTATTTTAAATTATTTTTTTAAAATGTATTTGTATTTCAGGCTGCAAGTTTACCTTTAGGTATGATTTTTGCTGCATCCTACAAGGCTTGATATATATGACTTCTATTGCCATTCAATTGTCACTGATTTTTCTCATTTGCTCATGTGATAGGCTAATACTCACCTCCACTCAAAATACACCCATGTTCTAATCTCTGGAACCTGGGAATATTACTTTTTTACATACTTTGCAAATATGACTTACTCAAGGATCTTGATATGGAGAGATTATCCTGGATATCTGGATGGGCCCTAAATGCAATCATACATATCATTAAATGATGGGGGCAGAGAGAGACATCATACTGACAGAAGAGGAAGCATATGACCACAGAGGTAGAAATTAGAGTGATGAAGCCACAAGCCTTAGAACTTCTGGAGCCCCTAGAAACTAGAAGATATAAGGAACAAATTATCCCTGGGAGATTTCAAAAGGAGCATGACCCTGGAAACACTTTGATTTCAGTATATAATACTGATCTCAGAATTCTGGTCTCCAGACCTATGAAAAAATATATTTCCATAGTGTTAAGCCACCAAATTTGTGGCAATTTGTTATAGCAGTCATAGGAAACTAATAAACCATGAATTACTTGGAAGTACATTTCTAAGTTTCCCAATATGTTTGTCCATTTTTATTATCTTTTTTGTTGATTTCTACCTCACTTGCTTTTTATTGGAATCCATTATTGACATGATACTCATTGTTTGAAATCTGTAAATAATACTTTTGTGACCTAGACATAGTAAATTTTTATAAATTCCCTATATGTGTGGAAATAATATATATTTTGCATTTGAGAGTTGTAGGATTGTCTTTACATTAATTAGAACAGAGTTTTATTTTCTCTTCCAATTTTCTCTATTCTTACCAATTGGAAGTCAGCTCAACCAATCATTTCTAATATTTTAAATTATCTCAGGGTTTTAAAACTTTAACCAATTTTCCTTATAATTCTCAGTTTTTGCTTTTTGTTTTTGAGGCTACATTGGTAGATGCATACATTTTACAACTTCTGTATTTCTTCTCCCTTACCTGTTAGGCTCTAATTTCACACTGTCTCATATCATGGATTTAACCACCAAGTAAAGGTGAATTGACTGAGATACTGGTCAAGAGGCTGCCCATTTATCCTTTCTCTTCTGTCAGATATATTTGTAGCCTCAAGTCCCATCCAGGCCCAAATGTCAGGCAGTGAACTGATTTCTAGAACCTTTTTTTCTTTTCTTTTCTTTCTTTTCCTTGTAGTAATGCTGCCCAGGACAAACTTCTAACCAATGCTGTCTTCTTCAGGACCCGGGACACTGTATTATTTTTCCACTGTGGTCCTTAGAGATATACTTTTATATGGGTTTTTGAGCCTCAGTTATGTCTTCTTATCCATTATTGTCCTATGTATTTGGAGAAGTGCCAGGAGCCATCTTGCCTGGAAATGCCCATGTATTGATTAAACTAAATTTAGTAGCGTGTTCCATTATTTGTTACTAAGTGACATAATATTATCCTCTCCATTTTACAGATGAGTAAACTGGACTGAGAAGCTAAATGACTATCCCAAGGCTCCCATAGCTCGTAAGCTAAGGATCCAGAAATTCAGTTGAAGTCTACTGGCCACAAAGTCTAGGGTCTTTTTCTTTTACTATGTTGCTTCCAAAAGAATATTTCTAGACTCCTAAAAAGAATCTTTGTCCTACCCTTCACCAGCCCCTCTGCCTCTTCTCCTCTCTACACCCATGGTTCTAACTTGTTTCACTGATGGCAAAACCAAAGCCAGATTGAAATGAAATTGTCAGCTCTGGGTTTCTGATAATTCTTACTTTGCTGGGTCTGTTGGGAACATATGCTTCCTGGGTTCCTGCCACAGCGAGGACGTGGGCTTGCTGTGATTCATGGTTCCTCCACTCCAACTAACCGTTCATAAAACAGACTCCAGCAAGCAGAGCATGTCTTTTGAAAACCAGCTCCTCTGCAATGTCTGAATCCTTTCTTGCAAATGTGGCCATATATACTTTATCACCCAGAATAATTAATATTCTTTTGCTTTATTCTCCAACACTACTGTCCTCTCACCCTCAACATCAGCCAATTACAGTTATTGCAAAGGAATACATTTTCTTTTTCTTTCTTTTTTAAGATTGTATTTATCTATTTTTATAGGGGAGGGAGGAATAGAGGGAGAGGAAGAGAGAGAACATCAAGCAGATTCCACTTCGGGCATGGAGCCAGACACAGGCTCCATCTCACAATCCTGAGATCATGACCTGAGCCAAAATCAAGAGTTGGATGCTTAACTGACTGAGCCACCCAGGAACCCTGGGAATACACTTTCATTTACTGAATCTTCTGTTTAATGGAACTGTCCCCAAATTTGGACCAAACAATGCTCTTTATTTTCCTTCTTCTTTTCTCTTTTTCTCCCTCACTGAATGGATAACTAACAGTTGTGTATTATTTTTCCCTTCTCTATTGGTAAGACAGTATTTATTGCATCATCCAAATGAACAGAACTGGAAACATTTCATACCCTAAGTAACTCTCCCATTTTCGTGTCATGCAGTCTGAAGGTATGAATACAAATGAAGTTAAAATTAAATCACCTCCAAGAATGTTATTTCCAGAGTGTATAAGTAGTTCTTCCAAGAATGAACTCTCTCTGAGTTAAAATTTTAAAAGACAGAGTAACAAATCTTAAATTAGACTAATGACAGTGTCTCCAAAGTATGGAACTGAAAGAGTGTATGGTGATACCAGAATGCATAAAAGGGATTAATGCAAGTTTGTGAATGAAATGACATATCATAGCAATTTAATAATGAAGATTGGTTCTCAAAGAGCCTTTCATGGAATACTTGTTTCATGGAATGCTCTCTGAACTAATGGGCCCAGGAGCATATCAGACACTTGTTAAGCACAGCTTCAGACTGTTGGGGTCTCAGGTGTCTCCTAATCCAGTGACTGTGGTATGAGCACTCCTGGGTAGGATCTGACCTGCTTCCTGCATGTGCTCATGTTGTGCTTACACAAAGTCAGATGAGGACCTGATAGGTGCTTAGAACTAGATGCAGAGCCTGCACAGGTGGGGAAAGTAAACTAATTATGGAGAGACCCAGTGGATAACTGCTGTCTCTTTTCTTTCCCAAGTAGAGATCCCCCAGACACATTTCATCTAGCTCTTTGAGCTGCTCCATGTGATCAGGCTCCTAACAGCCTGGGAAGCAGCCAGACTCTTGGCTGGCTCTCCTTTGGTCTGTGTTGGGCCCTACCCTTCTCTCTGGTTCCCTGGATAATAGTCCCCAGTGGAAAGCTTGAACTTAAGACTTATCTTAAATCTGCTTTCTGGGAAACCCAAACAAACATAATCATTCAAAACATACTCACCTTGGAAATGCCACGCTCTGAATCCCATTTCCAAAAAGCCATGATACCTATCAGCTTCTTAAAAGTTCTAAGGAGTCTTACACTTAAGCAAACAAGGAAATAAAATGGAAAAATCTGCTTACTGTGTAAGTTTGTTATGCCAAATTAGCAAATTGCCAAAATCATTCCACCATGATATTCATTTGGAAAATAGCTCCTCAAAACTGGGTGCAAGACACACACCTTGGGAAATGCAAATACGGAATTTACTATATATATATTGCAGATTTGAGGTCTTTCTGAGAGCTTATTTACATGAATGCTAGAGTGTGTTGAATGGTGGCCCCCAAGAGGATATATCTAAGTCCTAACCTCTGGAACCTGTGAATGTGACTTAATTTGGGAAAAATGTAAATAAATTAAGCATCCCAAGATGAGAAAAACATCTTAGATTAGCTGGGTTGGCCCAAATCTAATGACAAGTACTCTTGTAAGACAAAGGAAACTAGTCACAGGCACAGGGGAGAAGACCAGGTGGCCACAGAGGTAGAGATGGGATTTATGCAGCCACAAGCCAAGGAACACCTGGAACCACCAGAAGCCGGAAGAGGCAAGGAAGGATCCACTTCCAGAATCTTCAGAAGGAGTGTGACTCTGCCAACACCTTGATTTTGAATTTCTGACCTTTCAGACAGTGAAAGAATAAATGTCTATTGTTTCAAGCCACCCAGTTTGTGGTAATTTGTTACAACAGCCATAGGAAAATCACACAATTGCCATCATGCCTAATGGAAAAGACACATGGAAGGGAATCTCCTTGTCACCTGGACCTCTAAATTTGAGATTGACTAAGTGCCAGGCTGTTTTCCCTGGGGGATGACTCCTATATATATGGATTCCAGAGATCAGGTTCTGACTGAGAGCAGAGGAGGAGACAAGAGATGGGGCAGCTCTGAGGGCCTCAGCACCAGGAACTTGGCTCTGTCTGACAACCCTTGAGCATTACACACATTGGTTCAACAT
>RCUC01103136.1:0-11788 GCA_003697995.1 Taxidea taxus jeffersonii
TTTTTTTTTTTTCAAAGACCTTATCATGTGCCATATACTGATTCCTGCACCTTTGCTTGTATTGTCTGAGTCCTAATCTTCAAGGATTTTATGGGCTAAAGAGGGAGGCAAGTATAAAACATATTATTAAATAAATAATCTCATGATTATAGATGTTTAATTGCTAATAATAATTCTAATAAGTGAATTCAAAGTTATGCAGAGTATTTCTAATTTTTTAAATGAACACGGAAAGTGTTAACATATTTGGAATTCATATGAAATATTCTTTTACAGTAGGTGGTGGTGTTTTTGTTTTTGTGGGGGTTTTTTTTGCACATAGATTTAGTTGTTGGAAATGGCTAATGTTACTTGAAAACAAGACTTATTGATAAGGTGAAAGATCAAGTTCACTAACAGTAACTTCAATTCAGGATTATCTAAATGATGTGTGATTATCAAGGCATGGGAGGGATTTTTTCTTGTTATAGCCCTTAAGTGGTATTATAATTTCCAAATCTATATCCCAGGCAAAACAGTCAACATCTCTAAGACTCATTTTTCTCATCTCTAAATAGCATCTGCCTCGTAAAGTTGTTATTAAAATGAAACAAGATAGCTTCTTCAATATACTCAGCGCTATAATACCCAACATCTAGTAGATATTTGACAAATGTCTATTATTATTTTATTGGTTTATTTATTTCTACCACAAATATTTCTCTTATGTTTAAGAATTACATGTTATTTATTGGATACCACCAACTTACAGAAACTTCAAAATTAGAATACAAAAAAAAAAAAAAGGGACTTACTGTCTTATCACCCTACTTGCCCTAGATTAATGAGTAGCCATCACCAAAAACACAGATGTTCATGTCAGAAGTCTGCTGCAGTCTTACCCTCACACAATACCATGTATCAAGGTTCTAACCATATTGAAGTCTTTCACTTCTTCCACCCTGCCATGCATGTCCCCTTCTGGGCCTTTACGCATATGATTCCCTCTGCCTGAAACCCTCTGTCTTCCTTCATTTCAGCTGCAACCTTCAGGTTTCAAGTAGAAGTCACTTTCTTCCAAGAAGCTTTTTTACCCCTCCACTACCTTTTCCGAGCTCTTTCTAAGTATTCGATAGTGTCTTGTATTATTCCTATTATAGCTCTTAACTTCTTATATAGAAAAATAACTCTTTAATTTTTCTTACTGATCATGATCTCTACCATTCAGTAATTGGCATATGCATCACACTTTATCCCCATTCGTAGATAGAGAAGTAGGTGTTTGGTACTGCACTACTGAATGAATGAGTCTATGTTCAAAGTTAACTCCAAAACAGAGGAGCTTCAAAAATAATATAAAGGATATTTTAAATTAAAGGAGAGGTAATCTTCCAATTGAGTTCAAAGTATCTGCATGCACACAACGGGGAGTTTATGTGATGCATTCAAATAAGTACTAGGATTCACATTTTACAGAAGGAACAGATCAACATTAAAACAGTTTCCATGAATTTTTCCAGGAACTGTAAAACAAGCCAGCTACACATGTAGTAACTACATTCTAGCCACTGGCCTTCTCAACATTACACTTTTTCTGCACCTTTTCTCCCCTGTGGTGGTTCTTACATCCTGGGAAAAAGCAAAGATCTTCCCAGTCCCTCAACCTTTGCAATTTCTTTGACATCATTCAAGAATTTTGGTGTTAAAGAGAACTTTCAAGGTTTTGACCTCTTCTCCTGGGAGACCAAATCTTCAGAAGGATTTCTCACTAAACCTGAGGGAAAAGATAAGCAGTCTTAGACTTCACAAAATTTTTCCCTACACAACCTGGCAACAGACAGAAGAGCAAACAGAGTTTCTGGCTTCCTGTGGGATATTGATTTTCCCTCTCTGCTACAGCATTTTCCTCATCCTCTTGGCATCCTCTGCAAAAATGAAACATGAGATTTGAAAAACTAAAAATACTGAAAGTGACAGGTTATTCTGGCATCATGGGATACATGAGAATTCCAGCTGAGAGGGGACTGATGGAGCACACTATTGCCCTTCAGGGGTCATCAAGGGGACTTTTAGACTGTGGAGAAGATTGAGATAAATAATAGGTATTGGGAATGTCAAGATAAAAGCTTTTTGGAAAAGTGGGCTAGGAGGGCATTAAGAAGCAAATCTGAGGAGATAATGGAAGACAGAGGTAATGGCCCCACAAAGCAAACAGGAAATGCCTTCCTGAATTCCTCTGGTAGCAACAGAGTAGGTAACTGCCGACAGGTGGAAAATGTGAGTCTGGATGACTGATTCTTAAGTAAGACTCTGAGATAGATGGCCAACTTGCTCCCTGAAAATCTCACCATCAGTTTAGCTATGTCAGTGGGTAACTCTCAGCTCTCCCACTGGAGAGTTTCCCGGGTGTCCTCCTAGCCTCTCCAAAACTAACTGACTGTGCCTATGGTTCAGCCCCACTCCTGTAGTCTATGTTGAATCCTGTCTTACAGAAAGAAAGATCTGAGAGGTTCTTGCCTAATGCTCAGGAATTCTATTTTCGGTCTCACCTGCTGCCTAACTGGCTTTAATTTAGCACCCGTGTTCAATTAACAAGGGGGAATTCTTGCTCTAGATATCTGTTTCTCACCTTGCCCTCCAGTTCTGAATACTAAATTGGGTTCCTTCTTTTGGCAACTGAATTCCCTATATTAACAACTTCCCAAATGCTTTAGCTCCCTCCTAGATTCTACATCCCTCTGGTTTGTGCATTCTCTCTATTGGTTGGAATTTTTTTTTTTAATTACTTCTTGCAGTCCTTTCCCCCCAGCCACATTGCCTACAACTTGCCCAACCCAACCACATTTTGCTGTTTCATTCCCCATATCACTGTAATTAAGTGGGTCATGCCCTGTGCCTGGACACTTGACACTTGTCCTCTCTGCTTTTCAAACTGATCATTTAGTCTAGTTACACAAAAGACCTGTACACTATCTTCTGACCTATATTTTAAACTGTCCAATAGACATCTCTACCTGCCTTTATTATGGGCAACTCTAACTCAATGTTTGGTAAGCCTGAATGTATCACTTTCCTTCAAAATCTGCTTCTCCTTCTCTATCCTCTTTTGGTTAATGAAATCACCATCTGTCTACTTAACTCAAGCCAGAAACATAGGTGTCAGCTTTTCCCTTCACTACCTATTCCCCAGGTTCTCTACTCATCTGTATATTCTCTCTACATGACCAAGCTCAACTATTCCTACAGCTTTAAGCACTATCCATACTTTGATGAGATCCAAAACACAATTAAAAAGAATGTGTGTGTGTGTGTGTGTGTGTGTGTGTGTGGTGTCCTTGATGCTTGATACCTGACTTGGCTACCTATCTAACAGGCATCTCAAACTTAACATACTCAAAACAGAACACTTGCTGTCTGACCCCAACATGAGTCTGCACTCCCCAAGGTCTTCCCCCATCTCAGCAAATGACATCGCCATGGTGCTTAAAACCAAAGTCTCATAGTTAGCTTCAATTCCTCCTTTTTTAAAAAAGCCCCTCTCTCCCAAGTCCAATCCATTGCCAAGTCCTCCAGATTTTCCTTCTGAATATACCCAGTAACTATCCACTTCTAGAGTTTCCACTGCTACAGTCTGAATCCAGATATCAATATGACTGGGACCATTCAAGTAGCCTTCTAAGTGGTGTTTTTGTTTTGTCCTCTTTCATAACATCCTGTTTTATTTCTTTTTTTTTTTAAAGATTTTATTTATTTATTTGACAGAGAGAGATCACAAGTTGGCAGAGAGAGAGAGAGAGAGAGAGAGAGAGAGAGAGGAGGAAGCAGGCTCCTCACTGAGCAAAGAGCCTGATGTGGGGCTGGATCCCAGGACCCTGGGACCATGACCTGAGCAGAAGGCAGAGGCCCAACCCAATGAGCCACCCAGGCACCCCTTATTTCTTTTTAGAATGTGTTTCTTTCTGAAAACATCGTATTTAGTTATTTATTTGTGAACTATCTGCCTCTTTCCACTGAAATGTAGGCTGAAAGGGAACAGGGGCTTCATCAGCTTAGCTGAGTACTCCACTGCCTTACCGTACTGTAGTAGGTACTAATAAATACTTGTTCAATTAATTAGTTGATAGTTAATCACTCCCTGTATCATTGCTTGTTAAATTATCGTTATTTTACCTTTTTCTGTAAATAGTTTAGCCATGTTTATAACTCTTAGTTTAGCTGTGTTTGGAATTCCCAGACAATTTCCCTTTTATCCTTTACAACAACCCTGATGAGGTAGGTGCAGATATTTCCTAGTAACAGATGAAGACACTGAGCAGAGAAATGTTAAAATAATTATCCAAGGTCACTCAGCTGCCCAGTGACTGCACCAGGATCACACAAAGGAGAGTCTACATCCAAATTTCTCCTTTTCAAAAATTATTGCTCATGAGGAGGCAGCTAACTGTTGCTCTTTTGGAGGGAAGCTGCATGGCCTAAAACTCTAGGTTTTCACCAGGATCTAGCTCCTTCTCATGCAGGGGGCTTGTGGCTGCAAGTCACCTCTGACTGTTTCCAGTCTTGCAATTTCATAGGCCCGTAGCTTTTACCTTCCTTAGAGCCGCAAGGTGAAATACAAAACAGTTGTTTAAATTCGAATTTCTGATAGAAAATAAATCATTTTTTTTTTACTGTAACGATGTACCATGCATGTAATCTGAAGCTCAAGTTTAACTGTACCTTCTATATTTTCATTTGCTACACTGGGAGTCCCTACCCCTTACTCACTGGTGTGTTTATATTCCTTTTCTGATCTCTGAGATACTTGGCTTGATTTCAAGAGTGGCTATATGCTTTCATTCTGTATGTATGTAGTTTAAGTGTAATATATATACTCCTCCAGTTCTGAGTACTAAATTATACATATGCATATATAATTTATTATTGCTGGTTTTTAAAATAGAGGGTAGTAGCCACAGCTTATATTCATTGTACCACTTTGATGAGAAGTCTACTTGATTAAAAAAAAAAAAAGTATTTCTCAAAATTTATAACCCTTTCCCTCTTTTACAAACAGAAAATCTTATATGATGTTCCTTGATCTTCTTCATATGCCACCAGAAAAAGTGATTTCCTCTAGTTTCAATGTTTGGTGCTACTATAAAAATAATGTCTGTTTTGCTTTCCAAATATAAATTTATGTTAAAACATTTTTTTTCTTCAAACATCCATATTTCTTCTAACAAGATTGGTCTCAAATATTTTCTTTAAAGTGAATCTTAACTGTCCCTTCTCCAAGAAACCCTCCTGGGCTCTCTCAGGAAGAGTTCCTCCTCTGGGCCACGGTACTCCTTCTGATTCACCTGTCAATTCTTATTGAACACTTTCCCTATGTATTTATGAACCCACTGAACACTGAGGTGCTCACAACAGAATTTTTTTGTGTCACTCCTATAGTCCTAGTCTTTTGCAAATTCAACAAATATATATGTTCTATATATATGTATATTATATATATGTACCTTACTAAAATATGATTAAGAATCAAGAGGAGTGATATTACAGCACCAAAATTTGTATCACAAACAAAAAAACAATCAGCTCCCCAAAGTTCAATTTTTGACTAAAAATTGACAGAAATCAGTGCCAAGTAGTCAGGTAGCTTTGTTTCTCTCATTTGTGCTTGTTATATTATTTTTCTTGGAATTTTAAACTTGGGAAAAGAGTGTTTCTTCTCCTTTCTCATATAGTTTTTGTGAATGGATGTGACAGAGTGAGTAGGAAATTAGAATCTGAATCCAAACTGGACCCAGACTGGTTGGGTTCAAACCTCGACTACTGTTTTCTAGCTGGACAACTTGGGAAAGTTGGTCTCCATGACTCAGTTTCTTATCTGCAAAGTTGGGTTAGTAGTAAGTACTTTCTCGTGGGGTTCTGTTAATTGTAGATGGATTAACATGTATAGGGAATTCATACAATTCCTAGGACATAATGGACCTGATGAGGCTGTACTGCTCTACATGGCCCAGCTCTTTTTTGAAGCATTCATTTTTACTTTTTGGAAGAGCTATTGGTTTCTGAAGGCCTCTGGTAAGATGTGATGCATGTACTC
The DNA here is from genome assembly GCA_003697995.1 of Taxidea taxus jeffersonii. Taxonomy (NCBI): domain Eukaryota; kingdom Metazoa; phylum Chordata; class Mammalia; order Carnivora; family Mustelidae; genus Taxidea; species Taxidea taxus. The sequence goes on from RCUC01103136.1 coordinate 6,068, forward strand.
TTGGGCAAGATAGAACAAATCAAAGCTTGCTGCCAAGTAATTTACCAGACATTTTTGGAAGTGTGTAATATTCCATATTGCTTGTTTTATTGCTTCAAGTCCTCTCTCAGCATGACCTCAGTTTTGTTCCCTAGGCTTTCAGCTTTCTTTGTTCTCAAGACACAGATTTTTTCACTCATTGTTGACTACTGCCTACCCCAAACACCCTTTTCTAGAGGTTTGGCCCTAATGCAAATCTTCATGCCCAGCTCTTCCTAATCATCTAGTTGGAAAAGGCAGGACTCTACAACCAGAACCATCTCTCCAACTTTCCTCTTCACTCGCAGACTCTTCCCACACCCCATTGTCCTGCATCTAACCTTTTGGAGGCCGTTTTGTTAACATCTTTTTCTCCAACATCAGAGCATTCCCAGTGTGGGAGGAAAGATCATCTTGGCATTTCTCTCTGAAGTCATCATTACTGTTGCATAGGTCAGGAAGGATGTCACCTTGTGGGCCCCACACAGAAAGTGGAACAGAATGTTCTGGCTCCCACCCAGAGTCAAGTGAAGTCTCTTCCCATTTTTTTCTTTCTTTCTTTCTTTTTTTAAAATTTTATTTATCTATTTGACATAGAGAAAGAGAGAGAGAAAGCGAGTACACTCAAGCAGGAGGAGTGGAAGAGGGAGAAGCAGGCTTTCTGCTGAGCCAGGAGCCTGGTGCAGGGCTCTATCCCAGAACCCTGAGATCATGACCTAGGCTGAAGTCAGACACTTAACGAACTGAACCACCCAGGCACCCCCTTCCCATTTTTCTTTTTGGTACAAGCAGTCTAGCTCGCCATTTTTCATGGGAATTTGTTAACATGCCTTTTATTTTCATATATTCTTTCAAAAACACAGAAAAATAAGTGAAACTGATACCCTGGGGGGGAATTGTTTTCTTCAGTTCCCTTGAAAGAAGGAGAAAGAGAAAAATGAGTGCATGAGTGAATTGACACACTGATGGTGTATGAAAGGAAGGGATGGGGCAAAACACATGCAAGTTTCTGGAAGAGGTGACGGGATGGGTGGTACAGATAGTAACCAAGATAGAGAAAACTAGAAAAGTCAGAGTATGAGTTTTTATGTGATAGACATGTTACATTTGGGCTAACTGTTTTGGAGAAGTCTGCAGAAGTAGGTTTGGGAATCTCTAGCATGTGGGTGTTGGTTGAAAACCCAAAAGTATATACCATCGTCCTGGAGGTTATGAAGAAAGAGATAAAGCACTCCAGGTGAAATCCAGGAAAATGCTTACATTGAACTGGGATTTCTTTAGGAATGGAAAAGCCTGGGCACATTGATAACCTGAGGAAAGCAGCAAAGAAACTTGTTGAAAGAAATTTCCAACCATCGCTCACTTGTGGGATAGGCTTTCAACAAGGTCGACCGTGGTGAGACCTTTGGTCCAAATTAGGTCATCAGCTTTTAGATCTGCTTGAAATTCAACTGAATTAGACAAGATTGTGTTTACCCATAAAAGCTAACAAGGGTCCAGTGGCTTCATTACTTATTTGGCATTTCTTAATAATTCTCAACAATTTTGGTATTATTCACCAATTATTGCAGATAAGGAAAACAAACAAATGAAGACCCAATGGATGAAGACACATGCCCAAGTGACACACCTAGTTAGTTCCAGAACTTGCTTCCAGGCCTTACCAGCCAACACTCAATCCTATCATTTTTTTAAAAAACACTGTGCCATTTTATGCTTTTACAGTACCTACTCTTCTAAAATCATTTTGTAGCTGTTTAGTCTCTTTTTTACCTCTTGCTTTTCTGCACTGATCTTTTACTATTCTGATAAGAACCCTAGACTGATAATGAGAGGACGGGGACAACAAAACACTGGGGAGAAAAAGGCCAGCCTATTTGCTGGTAATCACACACTTTTCTTCTAGATAACATGCAAGAGACGCAGAGGCAGTGATCCAAAACAATGCCAATACTCACTGAATGGAATTGCTAAGAGGTTTCAATGCTCCCCCCAAAGAGGACAGGTCTGGTAATTGCAAATGAGTTTAATCTGTTTCACATCTGAATTATCCTGGGCTTAGTATCCAAATTGGCTTGCTTCTCAAGTTTGTCAGGTTGGTCTCCTGCACACTCTCCTTTGTCAAGGGAGAAGGAGGTCTGATGAGGAGCAGAGCATGGCTTGGAGCCAGCCTGCTCATCAAGCCAATATATATTGCACACCTACCCACATAGCTCAAATATGATTTTTCTCAGCAAATCTCCTGCCACCCATCTCTACTGCAGCAGAAGTAATTGTTCCTTCCTGTGTATTCCTACTGCATATGCCAACATTATAACATCAACTAGATCACACACGGAGTAATGCTAAGAGGACAAACACTTCTTGGGTTTGACCGAGATCAGCCATTAAAGCTGTCTGGCCTTGGGTAGGTCATATAGTCCTTAGGTCTCTCAGCTCCATCATTTATAAAATGGGATATAATTCTAATGTGAATTAAATGAGTTAACACATGTAAGGAACATGCAAGAGCTCCTAGGACTTAGGAATTGCTATTTAAATCTTAGTCATTATTATTAGTTTCTTTAAACACTACCTGTTCCATGAAACTATAGGCAGTGGTCATTTCTTAGTTATTTCATCATTTTCCATAGTACCAACTGAAATAGAGAAGATATTCAGTTACCACTAGCTGAAAGAGGTGAATAAATGACTGTTAGAGGGGCTAAAGAAATGTCTGACCATTAGTGAACTGAGTCAAGGGGCAAGGGGGATGATGACTGGATGAATATAAAGTCTGTGGAATGGGAGCCAATGGCAAAGTGGGCATTCCATACATATTTAATTGTGTTGCCTCCATCTCCAAGGCATCTACCCACTTTTTGGATGCGTTCCATTAAGTCTTCCAACTGCCTTAGTGTAGACAGCATACAGCTGGGGAATACTGGGTCAGAGGACTCAGGTGTTGGATTTTGGGCATTTGAGACAGGGAAGTCCACAGATATCAAAGAAGCATTCTAGAGAAAACTCTTAAGGTGATCCTTGCAGAATAGACAAGTGTTAGAGACCATAGCAAGAGGGAGGGTGTGCCAGAATGGGCAGCTTTCAGGTTCTTTTGCTTAGCATTGTGTGGCAAAACAAGCATGAAACTTGAGAAGCAAAAACCTGAAGGCATAACATTCACCCTCAGGGAAAAGACCATTGTATTCATTAGATAATAACTCAGAAAAAATGTATTTCATTGGACTCTTTAAAAATGAGAAATGAGGGGCACCTGGGTAGCTCAGTGTGTTAAGCCTCTGTCTTTGGCTCAGGTAATGATCTCAGGGTCCTGGGATCAAGCCCCGAATCAGGATCTCTGCTCGGCAAGGAGCCTGCTTCTCTCTCTCTCTCTGCCTACTTGTGATCTCTCTCTCTCTCTGTCAAATAAATAAATAAGATGTTTTAAAAAAATAAGAAATGAGAAAATATTTTTAAACATTTGGGAAGTATGAAGCTGTAGGTTCAGAGACAAGGAAGGAATGAGGACTTCTCAAAACCTGAGTGAGCACCAGGAGCTGTGTTTGTCAGAGTTTGGTGAAACAAGACTCCTCCTGCAAGCTCCTGGCCACTGCATTGGAAGTTGGGGCTTTAGGATGCAAACTAAGGGCTCTCTTGAGCTCACTACAATTGGGTCCTTGTGGTTCAAAGAAGCAGATGATCCCCAGGGTCATCTTTCTCATAGCTTCAGTGCCACAGCCTTGGAATAGGGAAGCCACTGTCCTCCAGCAACTGAAGAATGGATTGCCTGTGGTTGAAGCTTCTACCAGCTTTGTGGAGACCAGGGCCACGTGGCTGCAGTGGGTTTGCCGGACTGCGGTTCAGTTCACTGTGTGAGTGTTCCAGCTGTGGCCAAATCACAGATATGTTTTGCTCTGAGTGTGTTCCCCCTTAATTTTTAAATGTATACGTATTTCAAGGGAAATTAAATCCATGGGTTTCTAGTTCATTTACCCTTAAATCATTAAAATGCCGTTTAAGAACATTAGGCATCCAAGGAGCTTTTCAAGCCATTCTAATAAGCATTTGAAAGACTCTTCCCTGCTCAGCAACAGTTTCCTCTGGAGCAAATGGACGTGGAGTTTCACAGGATGCAAGTTTGGTTTGGAATTCTGAATCAATGTTTTACATAAGGCAAGGGCCCCTAAACCAGGTGAAACACACATTCCTCTCAATACAAGGAGGGCATAAAAATAATTCTGCTTCTTCTAGCAACTGATGAGTCTAAGACAGAGTCTTCTATTTACCCCCTGGAATTCTTGAGGAATAAGCATAACATGAGGCAACATTTATGGAGCACGGACTCCAGGCAGCCCCTGGTCCAAGTACATTAATGTTCCTTGCCCCTACAGCACTGCAAAGAAGAAATTGCCCCCATTATTCAAATGAGATGGAGAGAAATGGATTCTGTTACCTGAGATCTCAAGGTGGTGGCACTTTTCCTTTCCACCTTTCCAAAAACACTTACAATATATCCAAAAATTTATCACACAATCCATTCATTATGTATTCATTCATTTCAGACTTATTTGTTACAGTCATTCGTTCCAGACCCTAAATTAATCCTTATAATTTACCCTGTGAGATAGTCATTATGGTTTCCATTTCCCAAATAAGGAAGGGGGCTTGAGGTATGGGAAACAAGCCTCAGAGGTTTAGTGGCTTGTCCAAAGCAACCTGTCCAACCTGAAAATCCTTCATCACCCTGTGTCATTGCCTTTTTAAGACAGGTGTGTCTTGGGATGCCTGGGTGGCTCAGTCAGTTAAGCATCTGCCTTTGGCTCAGGTCCTGATCCCAGGACCCTGGAAATGGAGTCTCACATCAGGCTCCCTGCTCAGTGGGGAGCTTGCTTCTCGCTCTCCATCCTGCTCATGCTCTCTCATGCTCTCTCTCTCAAATACATAAATACATAAATAAATAAATAAAATCTTAAAAAAGGAAAAAAAAAAAAGACAGATGTGCCTCAGGCAAAAGGTGACCTGGTATTACCACACTATGGCTGCTCTGATTTGGACAACCTCTTCTTTTTTTTTTTTAATATTTTATTTATTTATTTATTTGACAGACAGAGATCACAAGTAGGCAGAGAGGGAGGCAGAGAGAGAGAGAGAAGGGGAAGCAGGCTCCCCACTGAGCAGAGAGCCCGACGTTGGGCTCGATCCCAGGACTCTGGGATCGTGACCTGAGCCGAAGGCAGAGGCTTTAACCCACTGAGCCACCCAGGCGCCCCTGGACAACCTCTTCTTAGTAGCAGGTAGGGATGAAGTCACTTAAGGAAGGGGAACCTTAGCTCATACAAATGGGTGTTTTCAAAGCCCTGCCTTTCTTTCAACTGTCAGAATGGCTGCTGGGCTTTAGGTAGACTTGTTAGGGCTAAGACATTGATTTACTCATACAAAGGGAAAAAACAACTTTATTGGGTTCATTATCAGTGACGATTTATTCATATCACACAGATACTAAGTTGAAAGCTGTGTGGTTGGGTGTTTTTTTTTTTTAAGATTTTATTTAATTGAAGAGAGAGAGAAATCACAAATAGGCAGAGAGGCAGGCAGAGGGAAAGGGGGAAGCAGGCTCCCTGCCAAGCAGAGAGACCGATGTGGGGCTCGATCCCAGGACCCTAAGATCATGACCTGAGCCGAAGGCAGGCAGAGGCTTAACCCACTGAGCCACCCAGGTGTCCC